>VDFB02037515.1:82838-161656 GCA_007258455.2 Sequoia sempervirens | reverse complement strand
TGTATGCTTATTGTGGTATCAATGAGATATATGCATAAAATGTATATATATGTATATGTGTACATGTCTATGGTAGATTCATATATGTGATTGAATACGTACATGAGTATACGTAGGTAGACGTACCAACACATGCTCATAGACAAATTACTCATATGCATGGGAATATTGATTGGACTAAATTGACATATATATATATATATATATATATATATATATATATATATATATATATATATATATATATAGGACACAACACCATGATTAGAAAATGCTATTGTTATGAGGTTACCAAACCAATCTCTTCATTGAAGGGTAGGGCCATCTTACCAGTTAGGTAGATGTGCGGGTGACCGCAGTAATTCTATGGTTGGTAGAAAAGTGCTTAAGTGATGCTTCTCCTCTCTAGTTGGTGGCCAATATTTGAGGGATACTTCCTCGACCATTTGTACTATATATATTCTATAAGCTTGTTTAAGCTATGTATGTATCTCATATCCATTTGTATGGGAATTGTAAATATGAAATGTCATATGGAAATTATGTATCATCATTATTTGAATTAATGAAAGGAATTCTTTTGTATGCAATGGGAAAGTTTGAATTATGTTCAAATGTGCATTTATTATTCAAGGAAAAGAAAAAAATTATTGCTCGTAAGGGTTAGATGCATAAACTATTCACTTATGGGTAAAATATAGGAAAAATTACTATGTAGAACAATGGGCATGTTACACGTGGTATCAAAGCTACTAGGTTTACCTTTAGAACCTATGTGCTTGCTAGGTTTCCAATCCAACATTATGTGAACCTAATGTTTGGAAATTCTTGTGCTAGGATGGTGTGTCTTAGGATGACTGCAAGAAAGTGATTGGAAATGAGCGCTACCTACGGGCCAAGAAGGAAAGAGAAGCCCTTGTTTGTACCATTGAGGGAACTAATTATGACAACGCCATTTGGGTAAGCGATACTGAGACATTCAGTCATGCCCTTTCACGAATTAGTCAAGAGAAGAGAAGGGTGAATGCCAACTTCAACTACTTACCTCTTGTCTCTCCGACTAGGTTGGACTCTTTGTCACTTTCCAGGGATATGCCCTTGGAATGTAGTGTTAGACCAATCATGATTTTTAGGGATCCTCGAGTTCTTCCCTTAGTGGAAGTCATTGTAATAGCCACAAGTGGAGAATAAGAGGGTTATGTACCTCGAAACTATGTGTCTAAGGATAGATTAGAGGGATATTGTCCTTTTGAAGATATAATAAGCAAAAATTTGAGGGTTATACCCCACGAAGTTATGTATCAGAAAGTGAATCAGAGGGATATACTCCCTTAGACTATTTGAATAGTCATTCTATGTAAACTCGAGGATATTGAAATCCTTATTGAATCATAAATAAAAACATGTGTATAAGTTCTTTATGAGATTCTTTATATGAATGGTTGTTTTATTTTTTCTGAAACATTAAGTAAAATTTCTTAGATCTAATTAAATGAAACCTTTAGGTATAACGGTTCTTGGGAAAAATGGTTAGGACACAAACTAACATTGGGGGAAGTCAAGAAGTAGGACAATGTATTGAGAATGTTGAAGCTAAGTTGGACCACATCTTGACTATAATAGATGAAACAAGAGCAAGGATAGGAAACCTCAAACAAAAAGTAAGGAGTAAAGAAAGAGTGGAACAAGAAGTCCCAAATAATGATGAGGAATTTCCTAATAATGAGGAGGAAGGGGAAAATTCTCATGATCACACCCATTCTAGTGAACAAGAGGATGAGGAGTCACAGTCAAAGTTAGATGGAACTAAAAGGAAGTGATTGGCCAATGAGTTATCCTGTGACATGAAGCAGATCACACCTCCTAAGTTTGAGGGTAGTACTATTGGGGATGCAGCTGAAGCATGGCTTACAGATATGGAAAAGTTCTTTGAGATTAAAAATTACTCCGAAATCACTAAAGTCGTATGAGGAGCTTTCTAATTGGCAGGTGAAGCATCCAACTAGTGGATGAATAAGAAAATTGAGTTAGGACTCAGTTCATTGAGGCTAACATGGAGCGAATTTGTAGAGATTTTTTGGAAACAGTGGTTACCACAAATCTTCTATGATCAAAAGCCCATTGATTTCCAGAATTTGAAACAAGGAGATTCTTTAGTGAATGAATATTGGGAAAAATTCACCCACCTCCTAAGGTACATACCTATGTACCAAAAGGATGAGAAATTCTGATTAAGGAAGTTTATTATGGGACTTAATGCCCAAATAGGTGGTGAAGTAGACGTACACGGTCCTACAACCATGGACTTGGTGTATGAAAAAGCTATTAAGGAAGAACAAAAGCTTAAGTCAATTTCAATCTATTGAGAAAGGAATAGAAAGAAGTTTAACTCGACACAAGCTAATCAAGCTCCGAGGAGGCCTAATGAAGGGTAAAGTTTTCAGAAGCAAGGAGATAAGGGACCCCAACAAAATTAGAATGAACCAAGGAAAGATCGAAGAGGAAGCAACAACAACTATAACAACTTCAACGACAACGATGGTGGAAATGCTAATAACTCTGGAAGACCTGTGAAGAAGAGGGGACCATTGAGAGGATGCTATACATATGGGGAAGATCACTTTTCTAATCTATTTCCTAAAAATTTGACGGAATCTCAACCATGTGGGGATCCTCTACCTCCATAGCAACAAGCCGAGTAGACAATCAACAAGCCGAGTATCAAATTACTTTGGTAGAAGGCTTGGGAACTTTGTTTGGAATTCCTATCTCAATTATAATAGATACTATTGACACATAAAATTCAATTTCTCCTAAAATAGAAAGTCAAATGTCTAGAAAGGCTGGTTTTATGGAAAAATACTGGGTTGTGGAGTATGCAAACTAGAAAAGAGCCATGGTGAGTCAATGTCTATTTGAAGCAAGGTTAGAACTTCCAAGTTTCTCTACGGAGGTGAATCTATACATAACTCCCTTAGGTTCTTATGATGTCATCTTAGGAATGAAATGGTCCTGGAAGCATAGAGCTAAAGTAGATTGCCATGCTAAAATCGTAGAATGCTTAGATGATCTAGGTAACCAAGTTTCTTTGCAAGGAATACCTAGAGAAGTGAAACTGTGACAAATTTCAGCTATACAAATGCATAGGGCGAAAAAGAAAGGGTGTAAAATCTTCGTAGTAAAGATGGATAAACTTGAGGAATACAAGGAAGTCATCCTTCAGGATGATGTCATGTATTATGAACCTCAAGATTCTCAAGAATTTGAAGAAGGTGAAGTGGTGGAAACATGAAAAATGGATATGGAGAAATATCTTGTCCTATGGAAATTTGCGGATGTATTTCTAGATGAACTACCTGGATTGCCTCCTAAGAGAGTGTTCGATTTCTCCATTGATATAGTCCCTAGTTCAGAACCTATAGGGTGATCCCACAAAGCTGGTTTACAATTTCTAGGAGGAACTGATTTTTGCTGAAATTGATATTTTTAGAAAATATAATGATTTAAGCCTTAAAAAGTTCCATTTAAAGCATTCCAATTGAAGATGGTTTGATCAAACTACCTTAGATCAAACCCCTTTGGATAGAACCCCGCTAGTTTTAAACCATACCTATAATGAAGTCTCATTTACACCTATCAAAATGTTGATAAAAAACCACTTTTGATTTAACTCTTGGGGGATCAAATGAATTTACTTAAAATTTATATTTTGTAAGTATGTAGTCCTTATTATAAGCTTCCCAAAAAGTATAAATTTAAATAAATTTAATTTAATTATTATATTTATTTTTTATTTCTTGTGAATGTAGGCTTTTCATCAAAAATCAAGCTCTTTCTTCTACACATGTGGAAAATAGCAGATTATCAAAAAAATAAAACAAAAAATATGAGTGCACCAGATATTGAAGTCCTTGATCCAACACAAAAAAAAAAGAATTTTGATACATACAAAAAATGTTACGCGTTATACGGTCGTGCTATGTCTGAATTATAATTAGTTTGACTTCAAATCTTGATTAAAGAAAAAATATTTAATAAAACTATCTAATACCAAGTAGAAACACTAGATATCGAGTTGAATCTAAATTTGAAAGAATTAGAATTTTATCCTTCATGGAAAAAAAGTTATGCGTTATATGGTGAGCGTCACTTTTTAAAAATGTTGTTTTCTGAAAAAAACTCTTTTTTGGGGAGATAGAAAAAGAAGTGCAATCTGATTCCAAAAAAATTGAAAAAAATATATTTAGAATCTACAGACAAAATTTTTACGAAACTTTAGTTTGCATCACCTTCAAATTCCTCACGGTTTAGCCATTATAGGTGCCCGAAAGTGAAGATTTAGTTAAAAAAAATATTTCAGTGTCCAGTTTGGCCAAAAATTGTAAACCACTATTGTGGGATCACCCTATATCGAAAGTACCATATAGGATGACTACAATGGAATTGATAGAGTTGGAGGCACAATTTGAAGAATTGTTGTCTAAAGGATTAATAAGACCCAGTGTTTCACCCTGGGGAGCGCCAGTGATCTTTGCCAAGAAGAAAGATGGTAATGCTGCGCTTGTGTATTGATTATTGTTTAATTAACAAAGCAACGGTAAAGAATAAGTATCCATTGCCACGTATTGATGATCTCTTTGATTAGATGTAGGGGACAACTGTTTTCAAAGATTGATCTACGTTTTGGATATCATCAATTAAGAATCAAGGACGAAGATATTTTCAAGACAACTTTTAGAACTAGATGCAGACATTACAAGTTCACAGACCTACCTTTTGGATTAACGAATGCACCAACAACATTCATGAACTTAATGAAGAACGCATTTAGAGACTACTTGGATAGGTTTGTGTTGGTTTTCTTGGATGTCATCTTAATCTACTCCAAGAATGAAGATGAACATCACAAGCATTTGGAGATGGTGTTACAATGATTGAGAGAACATAAGTTGTATGGGAAACTCTCAAAGTGCACCTTCTTCCAAAAAGAGGTACAATATTTGGGTCATGTAATTTTGGTGGATGGGATTGCAATTGATCCTACGAAGATAAAAGTGTAGACATGGAAAATATACCGATTGACATTGCGCATTTGATTCCGATTACTAATACCATTTCATCCTAAATTATCCCTCGGTCTAACCATTTAATCAAATTTCCTTATTTGATTAAATTCATCAATTTCCTTCACTTAATTAAATAAATCATTTTATCTAATTAAGTCTCTCTCTTTTGTTAATTAAATCAATCAATCTGATCTAATTATCCCTATTTAATTAAATCTGTAAAGTCTATCTATTAAATTAAATAAATTAAAACCTTATTTAGTTTAATCTAACTTTATCCCCTCAGTTAAATAAATAAAAAATCTTTATTTAATTGAATCTTTAAATCACATCCTTCTCATATTTGATTTAAATAAATCCACAAATTTAAGTCAAATAGGTCACATCACTAATCTCTCATTAAATTAATTAACCTTTGATTAATTTAATCTTTTTTCATGTCCCATCCTCCAACTTTTACCACTTGCACATGAAAATAGATTTAATTGATTTATTAAATCTCTATTTTCCTCAACAAGGCATTTTTAAGGAATATTCTCTAAGTTTGAATTCAAAAATCCAAGTTGACATGTACATCCAACAAGGCATTTACTCTCTCTTTCATGTCCTTTGCCTTGAGCCAAGTGGCATTTAATGCTTTCTTTCTTCCGTCTTGCATGTCATTTCAACAAAATTCAAAATTCAAAAATATGCATTTATTGGCACAATCCTCAAAACTTGCACATCCTCCATCCACTCATAGGTTGACAAGTGGCATCTTGCCATTGGATGAATGTTAGTCCCACATTGCTTTATTTTGGACATTCATCTTTCAATCTCATCTATAAATAAGAGGCTTCATTCCTCATTTGATCATCCACAAATTATGCAAAGTTACTATGCTTAAATATTTAGCCATTTCCATCCAATATCATTGAAATCATAGCTAGATTATGCAGGTTTTTCCATTGGAGCACTCATCAAGCATCAACAAAGTGGATCACTCATCAACATTCATCAGCATACATCAAGCTTGCATCATAGGAATTGGGAAAGGGCCAATTTTCACATCAAATTGGCACCAATTCCCCCATGGGATCATGAGTTTGCTAGTTTAATTAGGATTCAATCTCTATTTTGTTGTTTTCATTGTGTTCTACATTGTTTTTTTCCTAATTTGAACTTTGTGAATGGATTTCATGGGGAATCCTTGTTCTTGCTTGCAATCTCTAATATAATGTGTTTGTTCTTATTGTTTTGCAGGTATTGGGATTGGGGTTCACACAAAAAGCAATGCTTGAATGGCCGGTGCTCAAGAGTGTACCAAAAGTTAGAAGTTTTATGGGTTTGGCTAGGTATTATCGTAAGTTTGTTGCAAAATTTTCAAGGATAGCTTTTCCCATCACTTCGTTGCAAAGGAAAGGTAAGAAGTTTGAATGGATAGAGAAATGTCAAGTGAAATTTGATCTATTGATAGAAAAGTTGACCATGACCCCAATACTAAAGGTACCAGATCTAGGTGGTGACTTCATTGTTATCATTGATGCATCCAGAGATGGATTGGGTGGAGTGTTAATGCAAAAGGGGTGAGTCATAGCTTATGAGTCAAGGAAGCTAAAGCCTTATGAACAAAATTATGCTTTGAATGATTTAGAGTTAGGAGCGGTTGTTCACGCGCTACAAATGTGGAGACACTATCTGTTGGGAAAACCCTTTGAACTCAAGACCGATCACCATGGTCTCAAGTATTTGTTTACCGAACCTAATCTCAATGCAAGGCAAGAAGGTGGTTAGAACTAATATCTAACTATGATTTCAACATCAGTTATATAATGGGGGAGGAGAATTGGGTTATTGATGCTCTAAGTTGTAGGATGCATGTCTCCTCGATGGTATCGATCCAAACTGACTTTAAGAGTCAAGTGTTGCAAGAATCCAAGGGTGATGAGTTCTATGAACAAGTCAAGCAAGCACTCATAGATGATCCACAAGATCAAAGGTATGAAGGATATCACCTTAAATCTAATGGATTATTAAGATTTCAAGGGAAAATTCATGTACATAATTTTGGAGAATTGAGGAAATTGGTATGAAAAGAAGTTCCCAATGCACCATATTCAGGACATCTTGGTGTCACCAAAATGTTGGTTGATGTAAAGCCATTATATTTCTGGAAGGGTATGAAAGGGGATGTTGCAAGGTTTGTAACAAGTTTCTTAGAATGCCAAAGAGTGAAGGCGGAGCATCATCATCCTGCAGATCTTTTATATCCACATGAAGTTCCTAAAAGTAAGTGGCAAGTCATTAGCATAGATTTTGTGCAAGGACTACCTATGTCAAGGAATAAGCACAACGCCATTATGGTAGTGGTGGACAAGCTCACTAAGGCAACTCACTTTATATCAGGAAATTTGATCGATGGAGCCCCTGTAATAGCTCGAAAGTTTGTTCAAGATATATTTAGAGTGCATGAGATTCCTGAGAAGATTGTATCTGATAGGGATGCTCATGTAACATCTAGATTTTGGCAAACCCTATTTTTTGCACTTGGAACAAAATTGAATATAAGTTTTGCATATCATCTAGAAACAAATGGAAAAACTAAACCAAGTGTTAGAGGACCTACTAAGGATGTATTGCATGAATCAACAATACAAATAGGAA
Organism: Sequoia sempervirens; assembly: GCA_007258455.2. Lineage (NCBI taxonomy): Eukaryota > Viridiplantae > Streptophyta > Pinopsida > Cupressales > Cupressaceae > Sequoia > Sequoia sempervirens. The sequence goes on along the minus strand of VDFB02037515.1, from coordinate 153,947 downwards.
GATTACCTGCCATTGGTAGAGTTTGCATATAATAACTCCTATCACTTTGTGATCAAGGTGGCTCCATTCGAAGCATTATATGGTAGGAAGTGTTGAACTCATATAAGTTGGGATAAGCTAGAAGATAGGATAAGCCTTGGACAAGAGATGTTATCCAAAATGGAGGATCAAGTTGGCATTATTAAGCAGAGGTTAGCAAAAACTAATGATAAGCAAAAAAGTTATGTTGATGCCAAACAGGTACCCATAAATTTCACAGTAGGAGAAAATATTTTGTTAAGGTTTGAGCCTCATAAGAGTTCGATCAAGTTTAAAAAGTCATCCAAACTAGCTCTGCGCTACATAGGTCCTTTTGAGGTTCTTGAGGAGATCAACCCTGTAGCATATATAAGGATTGCTTTGCCACCAACTCTTGCCAGGATGCATGATGTTTTTCATGTCTCAGATCTTAATAAGTATATACTAGGCGATAACCATGTTATTGATTGGAATGCTTTATAGGTACAAGACCAAGGGGTGGTAATAATTGAGCCTCTCAAGGTGCTCGAAACATGTAAGCTCCACTTACGTAATAGAGAGGTTCTACAATGCAAGGTCCAATGGGATCAATATATAGAAGATTCTGCCACTTGGGAAGACTATGCTGAAATGAAGCAAAAGTTTCCACAAGTCTTGCTAGATTTTGAAAACTCTTGAAAACAAAGATGTTTTGTAATGTGATGCTTTATGGATAATTTGTGTTTGATGTTTTATGCTATGTCCATGTCGATACTTAATAAATCATTGGGGACAATGATTCGCAAGGGGGGGAATATGTTACACCCCGAGCGATATTACCTATTTACTATTACCTTGTTTGGTTAAATTGCTTGAACAAATGAATGTGTTTCATGGATCTTTACACAAATGTGTTTTATGAATCTTTATATGGATATGTTTAATGAATCTTGAATGGAAATATGATGAATGAATGATTGATGCAATTTGATATTTTGTAATGATTCTAGCTATGAAATGTATGATGTCTACGGTTATGTTGTGTTTGGCTAACTACTGTTATGATGTGCTAAGTTGAGTGCAAGAACAAGTTTGAACCTCCAAAAGAGAGGGGAAGTATCACTCAAGAGAAGAACTTGGTCTAGAAACCCTTAATGAGCCTAACTAAGCATTCACACACTCACGTTCTAGTTGGTCTTAGTGAGTCAAGTCAATTTTGGGAAAAGGTAAGTAATCTTTGTTGTGAATGTTGTGATTGAGAATTGTGATTAAGTCTTGATGTCATGTGACAGTCTTTCCTTGTATGCTTATTGTGGTATCATTGATATATATGCATAAAATGTATATATATGTATATGTGTACATGTCTACGGTAGACTCATACATGTGAGTGAATACATAGATGAGTATATGTAGGTAGACATACCAATGCATGCTCATGGACAGATTACCCATATGCATGGGAATACCGATTGGACTAAATTGACACACACACACACGTATATATCCCATGTATGTATGTTGATCGATGAAATTGTATGTATGAGTTTTTTATAAAGATATTGAAATGGAATTACATATGTATATATATGTGGTACATATATGTGTGTGTGTGTGTGTAAGTTGATATAGTAACACACATATATATATATATATATATATATATATATATATATATATATGTATATGTATATATGCGTAATACTATTCTTTATACTTATATATTATATAAATATGTTTTTTAATAAAATGTATTTGGTAAACTTTATGAAATGAATATATATATTGATATAACTCCCTAACGCATAAGATAGTGTTGATTATTATTGTTAATATTGTGAAGCAAAGCACATATTATAGCATGTGGCGCATAAAGCATATAGCACAACTTTGAGTGGAATATAAACCAGCACATGAAGTTTAGTAAGACCAAGTCAAAACAAAGAACAAAGCACGTAGGAGTTTGGCTACTGTGTAAACACTTTAGAAGGAATTTAATGCTGTTTGGAAACCTGCAAAATATGTCAAAGCTCATGCTATGAAGGTGGCACCAAGCATAAAGAGGTGGCACCATATTTACTAGTGTTTGGAATGTAAAAGAAGTCTTTGAAATGCATGTAAGCCTACAAGTAGTATTTAGACTTAGTCAAGTGCAAACTTGGCAGCATTTTGTAAAAGAATTTGAATTAAGAAATTTGTTTTAAGCTTGTTGTCCCATATATCAAGTCGATTCAGCCATTTAAATGCTAAGGACTGTGATGTGTTGCAAACCTGTAAGTTAACTTGGTGAGTCATTGCATGAGGTTAGAAAGGTGGCAGAAATACTAACTTGTTTGTAGCCTTCGGTTGCTCACAAATTAGTATAAATAGAGGCGCCCATTCTACCAATTGCTACATTTATCATTTTGATTATCTTGATGTTATTTTGTTGTGATTTCTAAGTTTGTGAGTTGAAAGTTATTTTGCTATATCGTATTTGTCAATATTGTGAGATTTAGTGAGAAGTTAGAAGAGGGTAATCAAGTGGATCTTGGAGGTATCAATCGATCTTGAGGATTCGTACTAGGAAGGAGTTCAATCAATTGGAGCATTATATAGGCATGCTAGTTTCCATACACTTTTTTGTTATGTTGGAAAGGTTAATTAGATTTGTTACTATGTTGGAAAAGAATGCTTTTGAATATGTTGTGATGTTTGTTAAAAGATTGCATGTTTGTTGGTTGTGCATTGTGTTATAAAACCTATCATAATGGTTATATATGCATTATGTTGTAGATCAACTACTTGTATGCTTCCTCTAACTATCAACAATGGCATTTTAATGAATACAAGCAAGACGTCAATATCCTCATTTGTGGTTTCTCTAGTGTCAAATAGAGCCATACTAGAAAGGAGGGAAATCAAGTTATCAGTTTCTTGGAAAAATCTCCTAACTAGAATGACATCAAGTTAGAAATTAGAGACAATAAAAAATGACCTACCTAGGCCTTTGAGCAAATGTTTTGGTCCTCTTTTGAAAGCCAACTTCAAGGCCTCCATAGATTATTGACTTTGGATGGTTTGTTGGTCTTTATCAAACTCCTCTTAGTTCCTTGTGGTTAATGCTACTATCTTGTTTTAGTCTAATGATTTTTCTTGTTGGTCTTTCACTTTAACATGAAGGAAAATATTTTTTATTGGTCCAATACTAAGACCTTGAATAATTTTCACAAGAATGGATACTTCCCAATGACATTGAGATTTGGAGGACTCCTCTATTTGTATTAATTGTCTATTATCTATCCATCTAGATTTTCATGTTTTTCTAAATTTGTTGTGCCATAAATCTTTTGAAGGCTAACAAATCTATTATATAATTTATTTTTGTTCTTTTAATAAATGCTTAAGGGATTTTTTCAATATAAAAGTGTATTATCAATACAAGTGAATATTTTTAAGACTTGTTTTTATATGGTGTATTTTTATCACCATATGATCATCACACAATATGATTAAAAACCATATAAAATAAGATTAACTCGGGTGGATTACAAATATCTAACAATAAAATGAATATTATACAAACCTTAGAATGAATAAAAAACAACCTTTTTTAACAAGGATACTTAAATACAATGCACTGCATTGTATTTAAACATAAGCTTCAAGGGTATGTGTTATCTTCTTTTATATCACACTCCTCACCCTCCTAATTTGGATGTTTGCATCTCCTCCATTATTATCAACTACCTTGTCACCTCCATAAACATGTTGTTTGCATTATTGCGTTTTTGACTTGTTATAAGTCCCTTATCCCTATAGTCATCTCCTAGTCTAGATTTCTTCAACTCTTAGTGAGGCAGAACATCCTTTGTATCTTTATGTGAGTTTCCAACATTATAGATTTTATCATGCTTTGGACTTCAACTTATTTAAAGATTTGGTCCATGTCTTGTCAAGTAGAATTATTTAAAGATTTGATCCATGTATTGTCGAGTTGATTTTATTTTATTTTTGTTGAGAGGGCTAATAACTTTTTAATTTTCTTTTGCAATCCATTGGTATCAGGGGCACAAGTCAAAGCCTCGTGAATAATTGACCTCTTTCAAATTAAAGCCAAAGATTGAAAGTAATCCATTCCTCCAAAGTCACCTAAGGCATGAAATTAGCCTCATTCTTATTTATTACATCATTAAAGGTTTAAACCTTTATAGATGGCAAAATCAAAAAACATACCATTATCCTCCTCAATTGTACTCAACCAATTAAACTACAACCATAATAACAAAAAAAATTATAACAAAAAGAAAGATTTTTTTATATATTGATGCTTGTTCAATTCATTGAATTTCATGCTGAATAGAGATTTTTGTGCACAATTGGCAATGCCACACACAACCATAATGAATGAAAATCTTGCTAGTCATTCCTCAATCACTATTTAATAAAGATGTTAAAAACAAGAAGGATTTATGTGTTTGTAATGTTAAAAACAAAGAAGGATTTTTGTATTTGGATACGAACAATATATTTTATGGCTTATAAATTCTAGTGATTTTTGTTTCAAATATTTTCCTCAAATACACACAAGAAACTATATTCCTATTATTCCTCAACTAGAAGAAGAGGACCAACAAGCGTTAGATCAAGTTAGTAATTAATAAATTCATGAACTTCCCAATAGAAATCATTGATAACAAGAGTGTTAGCAGCTTGGGTGCATCTGAGCATGCGTATAATCTCGAAACCCCCTCACTAACAAACTTTGAAACATGGAGCTGCAATGTAAATCATAACTACTCGAAGTTCAGCTCCATCCAAATTATCTATCCTGGTGATCGACATCTATTGAACGTAGTAAGATGTGGCAATGTAAATCATAACTACTTGAAGTTTAGTTCCAATAGAAATCATTGGTAAAATCACTTAAATATAAGAGTACAATTTTACTTGGTATTTGGACACCTATGAATTTATAATAGCTTATACATGAGAAGCCAGAACAATGAATTTTAAAAAGTAAAAATTTAAGTTGACCTTCTTGAGTTTCCATGTAAAACCTTACCACACTGTATTAGAAGCATAGTTGGCACACTTGCCAAAAACTCGTGTTTTTTTTAAAAACGAGTATTTACAGAAAGAACTCGCCATTTTTTTGGAGAGTTTTTAAAAAAAAACCGCGTGATCTGGGTATGAAGCCCGCGGCCGGCCAAAAGTGCATTTCATTTGGTTTTTTTCAATTGTTCTCACTCTTGGCAGAGCAAAAACCCAGTCTAAAACATTTTGCACCATTTTTCAGTGATTTTGCACCAAGGAGAGAAGATTTGAACGAGATTTTCATCGGATTTCGAAGGCAAATTGGATTTCCAGGTAGGTTTTCTAATTTTTCTTGTTCTTTTTTTTTTTTAATTTTTTCTTCATTTTTGTTGATTGTATGTTTAAAAAACATCATGAATCAACTATAAAATATATTTAAATACATTTATATTATTGAAAAGAAGATTTAGATTCATCAAAACAAGAATTTGTGACACTTTTTAATGATTTTTTTATATATTTTGTTGATTTTTTCATTTTTTTGAAATTTTCTTCAAATCCTAGTTATTTTTTTTATTTTGATTCTTCTTGTTTGTTGAAAACATGTTTAAAATCATATATTAGCTTCATTTGTTACTAATTTAAAGTAATTTTCAGATTTTTACATTTTTTTCACATTTTTTGTAACCCTAGTTTATTATTTTCTTTTATTAATCCATTTTTTTTATGAAAATGTTTAGAATCTTAGATTAGTTTAGATTTTCCTAATTTAAAGTAATCTATTTTGATTTAATCTAATTTAGCTTGTTTTTAAATTTTCTATCAAAAAACTAATAAGTTGTGCTTTCACTTTTGTGCGTGTAGGTTAATTGATAATGGCTTCTGAATCCGCTTCTACCCCTACCTCAGCCCCATCCGTGCCTGGGAGTGGGGAATATGTAGGCACTCGTCCAGCAGGAGCTAGAGATCCTGCTTGGAAATATGCATATGAAGGACCGGAACCTGGATCAGTGTATTGCATTAAATGTAAAAATGTATACCGTGGAGGCATCAATCGCCTCAAATACCACCTTGCAGGCATCCCTAGACGTGATGCTAAGGCTTGCATAAACACCAATGAGGAAATAAAAAGACAAATGAATGCAATACTTTCCGCTGCAGAAGAAAAAAAGGTGCAAAGAGCGAGGGCAAAAGCGGCAATGCAAGCTGCCATAGCTTCTTCTCAAGGTGTTGCAGCCAGCTTTGATTCACTGTCAGATGATGATGATGATGTAGCAGCCGGCATAGTGGGCTCTCTTCGTGGTCCACGTGTGCGAAGACAATCGCTGCAACCCACCACCACCTCCATCCCTTCGACTACCTCTGGCTCTAGTAGAGTACCAGGGGTAGGATCCCGATCAACACCTACGGCCACGGGTTCACGCATTGGTGATTTTTTTGTGCCTAGAAACACACCTGGTGCACAACCTTCTTTAGAGGCAACTGGGTGGAATAAGGAGGTGCATGAGCATGCAGATGTTGCTTGTGCTGATTTTTGGTACTTCAACAACATCCCTTTCAATGTGGCAACCTCACCTTACTGGCAAAATTTGGTGACCGCATTGACAGTTGCAGGGAAAGGCTACAAGGCGCCTTCACGCAAAGACTTGAGTGGGAGGTTAGTTTATGTTCTTTAATTTATGTTTTTTAAGTTTAATTTATGATTAATTTAAGCTATTTTTTTGTTGACAAATTAAAATTGTGTGCTTAATTTCTCTTTGTACTTGTAGGTTGCTTTCTAATGCAACTGAAAGGGCAAGGGCAGCGATAGAAGAACAAAGAGAAGAATGGAAAAACTATGGCTGCACTATTCTTTATGATGGGTGGACGGATGGAAAAAACCGTACCATCATTAATTTTTTGGTTTCTTGCAAAAATGAGGTGGTGTTCTTGAAATCCGTGGATGCCTCCAGCATAGTAAAAAATGCAGAAAATTTGGCTAGAATGTTGGAGCAAGTGTGCATGGAGGTTGGGCTTGAAAATGTGGTGCAAATCATAACTGACAATGCAGCAGCATATGTGGCAGCAGGAAGAATCCTCCAAGATAAACACTACACAATTTTTTGGACACCATGTGTTGCCCATGTCCTTGACCTTCTTTTGGAGGACATAGGCAAATTAGATTGGGTCACACCGATTGTAGAGGATGGAAGGAGGATCACTAAATATATCTACAATCACCCTTGGGTTCTCAACTTGATGAGGGAGCACACCAATGGGAGAGAATTGGTGAGACTTAGTGTTACAAGGTTTGCAACGGTTTTCTTAACATTGCAAAGCATTCTTGGTGCATTGACGGCTTTGAAACAAATGTTTGTGAGTCAAGCATGGGTAGACTCACCTTATTCGAAGAAGCCAAAAGGAGAAAGAGTTCAAAACATTGTCTTCGAGCCCCTCTTTGCACAAAGAGCAACAGAGATTGTGAAGGTAACTTCAAAACTTTGAGTTTGAATCTAAATTCAAATTGAACATTTTTTTTAAAGTTAATGTCTTTCATTGTAAATTTGTAAATTACTAAATTGTAACTCTAATTTTTTTTTGCATTTTTAAATTTATATTGTAGGTGTCAGAGCCCTTGGTTAGAGTGCTCCGCTTGGTGGATGGGGATCAAACCCCAATGGGGTATCTTTATGAGGCCATGGATAGGGCCAAGGAGGCTATTAGAAATGATTATAAGGGGGACAACCTCAAATTTGATCCCATTTGGGAGATTATTGACAGGAGGTGGAACAATCAACTCCACCAACCTATCCATGCGGTAGGGTACTTCTTGAACCCCCGTTTCATCCATTCAGGCACCTATGCAGATCCTACTGGAGAGGTTATGGAGGGCCTCACTACTTGCATTCAGCGGATGACATCCACACCTGATGAGGCAGACTGCATTGTTAATGAATTGCAGAGTTATAGAGAAAAAAGGGGTGCACTCTTCTCTTCAGACCTGATAAAGAGAGCAGTATCTAGGTTGCCACCAGGTATAAAATTTGAAATTTACAAGTTACAAAAATGAAAAATTGATAATTACAAGTTAAAAGTTACAAGTTACAATTTTCTAACTCTTTTTTTGTTTGTTTTGTAGATGTTTGGTGGACAAATTGGGGTGGAAAAACCCCAAATCTTCAACAATTTTCCCTCCGTGTCTTGAGCCAGCCTTGTAGTTCATCCAATTGTGAGCGCAATTGGAGTTTGTTTGAGGCAATCCACACAAAGAAGAGGAACAAACTCGCTCAAAAGTGCCTCAATGACCTTGTGTATGTGCAATATAATCTTCGATTGCGCAGAAGAAAGGTAGAGGAAATATTATATGATGATCCAATTGATTTGGATGAGATAGATCCATATAGTGATTGGACAGGGTGAGGGGAGCAGCCTCCATTATTTACTGAGGATGAGATCTATGATTTAGAGCGATAGGCAATGGAGGAGGGTGGATTTGCATTCTCATTGGACGACCTTGAGGATGACCCTGAGGAGGAGTCATTGCCAGTGCCACCACCAGCAGCTGCAAGAGGATCTACATCCAGGATGGAGGTTGAGCCACAGGCACAACAGGAGCAGACTCCTATGATTAGACCCTCTTCCGGTCCCTTATTGAGATCTAGACATGGGAAGAGGAAGATGTGATTCATGTGAATATGTAAAAACTGAAATATATTAATGTTAAACTTTATGTAGTATTTACTTTCAGACTATTATCATATCATCAGCGCATTGAGCATTCCACATGAGGATGCCATTTTCTATCCAATTTTCTTTCAAATCAATCAAATACTGCTTGTTTGTTATATGCACTCATTTATTGACTCATTGGATGCATCTTATCTTTGAATTTTGCAAAAAAAATGCGTTTTTAGTGAAGTTTAAGCAATTTTTTAATTTCCCGAGTTTTTTGCCAAGTTTTTGCCGAGCCGAGTTTTTCGGGCTTGTTGAGTACTTGCAAACGCCGAGTATTCCAACTATGATTAGAAGCTTAAGATTAGATTTACAACTGGTAGCAAAAAGACAGGAGTGCATTCATGCATGCAAACAAAGAGAAAATCGAACCTTCTGTTGACAGGTGTTTAAATTCCTCATCTATATTCTAATCAGCTAAAGTTGGCAGAGCGGTAAAATTCAGGTGCATATGAACAAAGTTAATATTATTTTGCTGAACTGAGAATCAAGTTAACACATGCATTTGGCAGGACGATCTCTAAGTTAATTGAGAGAAATGCATCAACAATGGAACGACCTTTTAGATTGTATCAAAGAATGTCTCATAATGCTACATCCTAAATAAATTATCCTGAATATTGTAGGATAGTCTACTTGAAAATAATTCCCTGCAGAATCCTTAAACTATCTTTGAATTCTCAAAGCGGATCATAAAGAATTCTAACAAAAGACAGATTGTCTAAAAATAAGTTTGGCTTAGAAAGCAGAATTGCTGGACATATCCTGTGTCCAATAGGTTCCCAGGTCCCTCCTTATATGCATCTTTACAACTACAATACCACAAACCGCATTATATTTCAAGACACAATACCAAAAACCCCATTATATTTCAAGACTAAGTTTATAGCTGATATATGAAAATCCTCCTTTGCACTTGAAGTGCTAGCTAGAGGAATAAAGCAGCAATTGTTTTCTGTAAAAATCCTTATAAGGCAACTGAAATTCTTTGGAAGGCAAAAATATATACAGTACTATCTAAGAGAAACTAGATGAACTAAATATTATTGGAAATGATAGAAAGAAAAAAGAGTCGATGTTGATGGGTTCAGGAATATTTTCTTCTCCAGCCACATAAACCTCCCCCTTTGGCTATACATATTACATAGAACCACATCATGCAAAGATTTGGCATTGTGATGTTTAATTCAAATAGCCTTTTTCTTTAAGACTGGAAAATGAATCTTTGATGACTTGCTCCATGGGTGTAAAAACTAATCCTAGGTCAATCAATTTCTTTGAAGAATTATCAACTCGTAACAGACCAGGTTGTGTCACTTCTGTGAACCTGCAAAAAATTGTAATTGCAATTGGTACACTTTCACAGAAAACTAAAGCAGTCTCTTAAGATTTTAATTTAAGACTTGAATGATTGTTCTCAATGTTTCCAATTTGTCCTCTTTAATCAAAATTTGAAAGGATGCAACTAAATATTACAGATTAACTTGCAACATGTACAATTTGAACTCAAAACAGGTTCTCATAAAAATAAAAAAAAAAAAAATTATGTTGGCACTGTCATGATCAGAAGACAACAAAGAGAAAAAGTTCAGCATAAATTTTGTTAGGTAGACACTATGTTCACTGTAAAATTCACTTCATTCAGAAATTAGAACACAATATTCAACATTCAAAAAATTTCTAAACATGCAGAACTGCTTTAAAATCTTAATAGAGAAAATCAACAGAGGATAGAGCCCCAGACTTTGATCAAACTAACCCAGACTAACCTCTCAACCATTAAGCTTCTGACTGATAAAACTTTTATCCTTTGTGAGTGACCTGGTGTTTCTAATTTAATAGAATCCGGAGGATATAAGGCAAGCAAATACAATTGGTTAAATTTCTGTCAAGGAGTGCTTTACCTCAACTATCAATCAACATTACATGTTTACCTGTAAAATAATCAAGTCTTTGCAATATTGCCAAAGTAAAATTTCTCACTCATGCCTACGAAGGCTAATCAATTTGGAATATATCCTATTGAAGCTCCATGAATTCATATAGCTGCAAACACTGCAATAAAGGATTTTGGTCCTGCTTATTGATTAATGACCATGGACTACATTGGAAACTAGAATGACATTGAAGGTGAAAGGTCATGGGACATAAAAGATATCTACAATGAGGTGAAAGATTCTAAGAGGGAAAAGTCATTTTGAGCTTAAAAATGAACTAGTTTGAACAAGGAGAAATAAAAATGGTTCATAAATCATATTTTTGTTTTGTTATTACCTGAACTTTGGCTGCAGCTAAAAATTTGTTTCACTATGGAATGTAAGATCAAATGCCTTAGATATTTCCAATGATTACCGTGAGATATAATTGGTTATATAGAACAATTCGGATGGGCATCCTTAGAATCAAGAAAGCACAAATGACAGCTTCACAAGCCATAATGAAGAATGTCATAAATGAGGCCCTTTGCAATATTAGGAACATGACCTCTACAATTACTGCCCTTCAATGTACTTATGAAGAAAGATCATATAACCATCACCAATACCTCACTCCCTTTTCATTATTTATAGGCCCATACATCCAAGAAATAGTAAACCAAGAAGATCAAGTCTGTTGAATTTGGAAGACAGTTCTGCTACAATAATGTCATTCAAAAAGGGCCAGTTTCATTCTTCAAAAATCTGCTGTATTTTAGAAGACTGATTTTGACTTGAGTAAAATAAATTTTAGCATCTATAATAGATGATCCTACATAAATGTTAATTGCTACGCTCTGTGCCCAGCAACCCTATATAAGATGCTTTGTTCCTGTTTAAGTTCTGATTCTCAGTTCTGCAAGTACTTGCTGATACCAGGGACCAGGGTTACATCAAAAATGTTTTGAGGGAAGCTTGCTTTAAGTTTAAGGAGGTACAGCTCGATGTATTGAGTCTTTTAGAGGCCTTGAGAACCTTTGTAAACTACCTTCAATCCAATACGAGTGTGGAAAATTTGGACAGCAATATTTAGGCTGTTCTATAATTTATAGGATACAGAGGATAGCAATTTCTAGCTGCTACATATACTATCCCGAATCACATCCATTGGCGCATAAACTTGAATTGATACTTGTGAATGCCCATATTACATTTATGACGTGGCAACTATTATATCTATTATAGATGATTATATTTGCATACTTAGTTAACAAGCTACAAAGAAACCCACAAGGTTAAGTATTAAATAAGATTATTGATGAGACATGGATCATAGAGGGCTACCTAGCTAGTTGGAAGTTGCACCTGGTAACTTTGTTTCTTTGTGAGGATATTATGCCTATAAACTATGTTACCAGTTTGCTGCTGTGAGTTAGCAGATTCGATGCAGGCAGGGGTGCATCCAAGGAACGCACTTTCGCCTATGGTTTCATCCTAGACCAACCCAAGAGAACCCAAGCTGAACCCTAATGGATTCTGCAAAACTCTAGCGAATCCGGCAAAAAGTGAGATTTTTTTGTTTTCTTTTAATTGTTTAAAACATTTGACTTTGACTTGAACGCATCCCTAACCCTAATAAGTTCATTCCAAGGCATTTCAAAGACAAAAACAAAGTAGTTTACCTCATTGTGAATGCAAAACACAAAGGTCATTCATTTTTGTTGAACTTTCATTCTTGCTTGCCATTGCACGAATATAGTTGAAGTTTCTAAAGTGATTGATTTGCTATTCCTAGGTGTGTGCAAAAGCCTATTCACTACAAAGGAGATTGAAAGGAAAGTTTTTGCAAAAGTGTTAAAGATATTTCGGTTTTTTTTTCTATATTTTTGTTATGTTTTGAAAAAAAAATCCCTTCAAGTTTCTTCTATGAATCTGACATATGCTTAATTTTTTTTAACTCAATTAGGTTCTATATAATTTTATTTGTTTTCATTTGTCCAAATGTGTTGCTATTGAACTTGTTACCATAGGAATTACAATGGCAACTAGTTCAAGCTCCATGGACCAACTCCTCTTCAAAATAGACCCAAATTCCCCCCTTTCAAAATATGTTAATATGGTTTAGTCGGTTCCAAGTGGCGAGGGTTATATTTGGATTTGCAATGGGCGTAATGTCCAATATTCAAATTCGTATAGTTGAGTGAAAGCCCATTTGTGTGGCATCCTTGGGATGGGCATCAAAGCTTGCCTAGGAAAAAACAATGTACCTCCCTCCCTATCTCACATTCCTAAAATATCTCATTTCTCCCCCTTTGTAGACTTTTGGAATCCATCCAAACTTCTTTCTTTTTCCCCTTTCACTTCCTCCACTTCCCTCTAGTAGTTCCACAAGTTTTTCCCACATCATTTTCAATCCCCCTTGTAGAATTCCTTTGCACCCATGAACCTTCCCACTTCCTCCACTTTCACAATGAAACTCCAAACCTCCTATCCTTCCAAACTTTTCTCACAGACTTTGGGTGAACTTTCAGACTTCCATACAAATATCCTATCTAATGTTCACTTCTGCACTGAATTCTTGAAAAGGTTCTCAATGCCTTTTCCATTAGTTTCTTCATGTGTGTATTTCAAGCTAAGTTTTAAACACCTTGTTCTAATGTCCAATCCCACATGTTTTTTCTACATTTATCCTCATTGCTTCCTTTGCTCGTGTAACCCATTTTGTAGAGTTCCATAGACTCCTGAACTTACATTGTAATGCCCAATCCTGCATCTCCTATTTTCACCTCCTGTCCTTTATTGAATCCCTACATTTCTTCTTGTTCACCCAAACCTTCCCATGACATCATTAATGACTCAATTTGACCCTATAACTACTCCAAAAGGATTATTTTGACTAAAAAACCATCTCTCATTAGGATTTTTCAGCCTAAAGAACTATGTCATACTCACAAAGAAAATCACAATTAGTGTTGAATGTATTCTTTGACTACTCAGACCTTGGGTGTACCTTCAAGGATGAGATGATGGATCATGGATGGTAACCATAGCATGCCTAAAATGGAGAAATTGTAGATGAGGTACGGAAAGAAGTGTTATACCACCATTTTTCTAGTGATACCACCATTTTGCTAGTGATAGTCATTGAACCCATCTCTCTAGTTTATGAGAAGCAAAACAACATAGATAAAAAAACTCCAAGAATTTGTTGACCACTTTATTTTGCCCATTGGTTTCAAAATGTTAAGAACTATGTGCTAGTTGAGTACCCAAACATGAGATTAACTTAGTCCAAAAATTACTAGTAAATATAGGAACACAACCATTTACTATGATCTTTGGGAGCAATCTCCATAAAATTTGTTGCAACTATACTTATCACAAATGAATGTGACAATGCACAAAAATGGGCATATTTGGTGAGTTAATCCACAACAACCATGATGGCATTTTTACCAATAGACGTGCAATCTAGTAATAAAATTTATGGAAACATCCTCCCACCATTCACTAGGAATATATAGAGGCTACAAAAGACCCATGGTCTTAATTGTCTCACCCTTGTTTTGCTAGCACATATGCATTTTGCCACAAATTTCTATACAACCCCTTTGAGCCCTTCCCAAAATAATCCTTCTAGATTCAATGATAAAGTCTTCAACACCCTTCAATTCCCACCTACTAGTGAAGCATGGAGTTCTGCAAGAACCTTGTGCTTGAGGGTTGAGTTCTTACAAAGGTAGAACCTATCCTTATACCATAGAGAGTCCTCTTTCCACATGATTTTTTTAATATGCTTGGATCTTGTTAGAGCTTCTTAAAGAGATAATGTGTATCTATCATTCATCCATTATGATCACAACTCATCCACCCAATTGACCTAAAATATGGACATGACACAAAATAATACCTCTATGGAATCATCTATAAGAACCCCGATCTTTGGGGCCAAGATTATTGTCAATTTCCCAAGTTTGACAATGTTATTTGTCAAACTACTTGCAAATAAGAAATTGCAATTTATTGGAGATAAGCAACCAACTCTGATTAAATGTAGACGTTTCTAGAATCTTTCCCACATAGACTACCATAGCAGGGGAGTGAAACTAAGCAAATAATAATCAACAATACCACAAATTGGATGTTCAATTCTGTATATTGATATTAATCTTTTAAATATATATCAGCACTATACTTCTGAATTTGAGATTCACTAACTACCATGGACAATATTTAATAACACTTTGCCAGTATCTAACAATTAATATCTAACTTGGAGCAAGCAATATATATAATTCTGGAAATGCACTTCTGATTTGAACAGCAGGTCAATAAGCTCTCCCACGTGCAAATATACTTGTCTCATATGCAGGAATGGCGGCTGAACTCCTAACACCACCCGTTAAACCCACGGCACTTAATATCCTCCACCCAATATTTGTTGATTTTTTCATAGCTCGAAAGGTGGAGTATGGAGTTGCTTTAAAGCAACTCGAGTTGGATTTTCAGCAATAGTAGATTTTCTTATTCATTAATAGAATGTTTTGGTTTGTGAGGTTGAGATAAGACCGAGAGTGATTTTATGTGTGATTTAAAGCTGAGTAATGTAAGGGAAGTTTCTTTTCTTGCACGTTGATTTAAAACAGTTGAGACTATATATGTAAGATTGCTATTGCAAATCAGTATTGTATTTTTGAAAGGAAAGTTTGTTGTTAGGCTGAATAGAAGATCCAACATTTGCAGGTTTTTCCCCATACTGGGGTTTCCTGGGTAATTCTATGTTATTGTGTATCTGTGATTGGCTTGTTATTTTTGCTTCCGTTGTTATTAGCTGTTAAATAACCCAGTGTATTAATTGTTTTAAATCAAATAGATAAATTGTTTTGATTCTATTTTGTGAATTTATTGTGCAATTAATCTGTAGCTGGGTTATAAGAAATTAACGTGGTATCAGAGCTCTAAACTCTGAATACGAAACCAAGATTTGTGACGCAGATTTCAAGAAGAAAAAAAATTCAAAATTTTGTCTCCAGTTTCTTCTGTGACTATGGCAACCAGTGTTCGATATGAAGATAGACTTGAGGGTGCATCTAACTTCTTATAGTGGAAGGTTCGGATTATATCCGTTCTCAAGGAGAACATGTTGTGGATCTATGCTAGTATAGAGGTGACACCACCAACAAATGATCCTATTGCCCTAGATTCGCATGAAGTCAAGGAGGCCAAGGCTCAGAGGATTATTCTTGATGGGGTAAGAGATCATCTAAATCCTCATCTATTGGGGAAAGACACCGCCAAGGAGATGTGGGATACACTCACAAAACTTTATCAGAGCGACTATCAGAGTCGTAAGATGATGCTCAAGGACAAATTGCATAACACCAAGATGTCCAAAGGCAAGAGCGTGACCTCTTACTTGTCCAAGCTGACACAGGTTAGGGATGAGCTGGCTGCTATTGGAGAGACGATTGTTGAAGATGAGTTGGTGTGTATAGCCTTGAATGGTTTCTCGAAGCACTGGGAAGTGTTTGTCAAGTGTGTTGTCGGCAGAGATCGCCTACCCAACTGGGAGAGGCTTTGGGATGATTTTGTTCAGAAGGAGATCTGTGAAGGTGCTCATCGAGGAGATCAGACGAAGAAGGGTCAAGATGAAGAAAATCTTGCTCTTGCAAGCAAGGGTAAGAAGAAGTCCAATAAAGAGAAAATGGAAGGTTCTTCTTGCAAGAGTGGGAAGAAGAAAGATCTAAGCAAGATAAAATGTTTTTGCTGCCATTAGTTGGGTCACTATGCCAGTTAGTGTCTGAATAAGAAAAATAAGGACAAGTAGAAGAAGCAAGTTGCTGCTACAGCAGAGGTGGACGACTTTGCATCACAATTTGAGAATGAGTTTTCTCTCATTGCCTGTCTCTCGAGTTCAATTGCCAACAGGGTATGGTATATTGATAGTGGGGCTTTTTGCCACATGACAGGAGTCAAAGAATGTTGCACCAAGTATGGAGGGATGCCATGGTGGAAGCGTATTCTTCCATCATGAAGAATAGTGTGTGGGAGGTAGTACCATGACCAAAAGGAATTAAGTATGCTGCAAATGGTAGTGTGGAAAAGTTCAAAGCCCGATTTGTGGCTAAGGGGTTTTCTCAGAAGGAAGGGATCGACTATGAAGAGACTTTCGCTTGGGTAGCCAGGTACTCATCCATAAGAGCTATCATTTCTATAGTAGCACAGATGGGTTGGAGAATTCACCAGATGGATGTAAAGACGGCCTTCCTCAACAGAGTGATTGAGGAAGAGATATGATAGAACAACCAGAAGGATTTGAAGCACATGGGAGGGATTCTCATGTATGCAGATTGAAAAGAGCATTGTATGGGATCAAGCAAGCTCCCAGGGTGTGGTATTCACGTATTGACAGTTACTTGCAGAGAGTGGGCTTCATCAAGAGTGAGGCAGATCTGAACCCGTACTATGTTCAGGTGAAGGGCGAACTTCTCATATTGGTGTTGTATGTTGATGACCTATTTCTCACAGGGTCAGAGGAGCTCATAGCACGCTACAAGCGGGATCTTGCAGGAGAGTTTGAGAAGGACTTGGTGTTGATGCACTACTTTCTGGGATTGGAGTTGTAGCAGAAAGAGGGAGAGATCTTCCTTGGACAAGGGAAGTACTTAATTGATATCCTGAAGCGATTCAAGATGGAGAATTGTAAGCCCATGTCCACACCACTTGTGACCAACTGGAAGAAGATTGATGCTTCCAGATCAAAGGCAGTGGACCCAACTTTATATAGATAGTCGATAGGCTCTCTTATGTATCTAGTCAACACCAGGCCAGACATTTGTTTTGCAATGAATTCACTTAGTCAGTTTATGGTGGAACCTAAACGTGTGCATTGGATAGTTGCGAAGCATGTTTTGAGGTATCTCTGAGGTACAGTTAATTATGGGCTGAAGTATGTTCAGCAAGATGGAGTGAAACTCGAGGGGTTTATCGATGCAAATTGGGTAGGCAGTACAGCTGACCGGAAGAGCACTTCAGGGTGCAGTTTCAGTTTGGGATCAAGAGTAGTCTCTTGGTACAGCAAGAAACATAAGTCAATTGCATTGAGTTCTACAGAGGCCGAGTATATGGCAGCCAGAATGGCTACATGTGAGGCTATTTGGCTTCGAAAAATTCTAGCTAGGCTCTTTGATTAGGAGCTAGATCCTACAGTCATTTACTGTGATAATCAGAGTTGTATCAAACTCTCTGAGAATCCAGTGTTTCATGACAAGTCAAAGCACATTGAGATCAAGTACCACTTCATCAAAGATTGTGTGGAGAAGGGGACAGTGAAGCTCCAATACATTCCTACGGATGAACAGATAGCAAATATCCTGACCAAGGCCTTGATGAAGAGTAAGTTTGAATACTTCAGGGATAAGTTGGGTGTTGTGCAAAACACCTTCCTCGCTAAGAGGGAGTGTTGATTTTTTCGTAGCTTGAAAGGTGGAGTGTGGAGTTGCTTTAAAGGAACTCGAGTTGGATTTTCAACAACATATTTTTTTATTCATTAATCGAATGTTTCGGGTTTGTGAGGTTGAGATAAGATCGAGAGTGATTTTATGTGTGATTTAAAGCTGAGTAATGTAAGGAAAATTTCTTTTCTTGCACATTGATTTAAAACAGCTAAGGCTATATATGTAAGATTGCTATAGCAAATCAGTATTGTATTTTCGAAAGGAAAGTTTGCTGTTAGACTAAATAGAAGATCCAACATTGCAGGTTTTTCCCCATACTAGGGTTTCCTGGGTAATTTTGTGTTATTGTGTATTTGTGATTGGCTTGTTGTTTTTGCTTCCGCTGTTATTAGCTATTAAATAACCTAGTGTATTAATTGTTTTAAATCAGATAGATAAATTGTTTTGATTCTATTTTGTGAATTTATTGTACAATTAATCTGTAGCTGGGTTATAAGAAATTAGCAATATTATTGCAAGAAGTGAAACCAACTTTGTCAGGATTTGAATATTGACCTATCTCTATTGTAATGCAATGTGGCGGCTTCAACTACTCATAAATCTCTTTGATCCAAGGCCTCTTCAGAGATTGACGATCTCTTCAAACATTATACAATATGCCGATATCAACTTATGAATATTAGTTACCAACTGCTGAATGAAGGACTGGCTGCTATAAATGGATTCGCCAACTCGTGATATTATCGGCTCACCATGCTCATCGCTCAGCATATATACATAAATGATGTCAACAAATGCACTCAGGGAGATATATGAGTATACGATATCAACCATAACAGGGACCCGTGGATAAGTTGATTAAGCTCAGAAGTATTCCAGAATATACCCGTCAATATTGAGGAAGCGCCAGTACTCAGTAGTAATGGTAAAATTAATGATAGTGTCTCAGAAATGCTCCCGCATCAATGAAAATAGATACTCAGCAAGATTGACAATCCCGAATTCTTCAACCAGCATTCACGCCGTGTCAGGGCGACCTCCAACTCAGTGATAATGAAGTTAAGTGAAATGTATAAATGATCCTGACGATACCTTCCGCTTAGATGGTTTCAATACATTCGTCGACAATAGAAGAATATACGCATTATTTATTGGTAATAGATGTCTGCGCCTGATCATTAATACATATGCCAACGTATATGTTCGCCTTATGTGCTAGCAAAGGAAGACCCGACAGATACAAAATTCCTGCATTCACCAATACGCGATCATGTTTGTTGCCGACGATTTCCCAAGTTTGAACCGATACAAAAAATATAGAGTGCTCGATGAATAACTATCTCTACACTGTTAAATGTCGGTGCCAATAGTATTTGAAATGATTTGTAAACTAAGTGGCCCGATATCGGAATTCAGAAGGTCACGCTGATAAAGACTATTTCCACCGACGTGTTCGCAACATATGGAATGAAATAAGCGACAACGAATGCCACGGAAGAACCACACGAACCACTACATGAGAATCGCTTGGCATGATTGCCGTCTAGGAAACAACCCTTCCGCCATATTCATATAATAGTTTTGTCACACCACACCATTATGAAAGACTTTGCATTTCGGCTATCAATAGTTCTGTCATACTTGCTTCAACTTCAATGCAGAATGATGAAATTATTCCAATGTCCATGATTGGGTTTTCGTCCAGACGTGGTCCTTAGATTCTGAGAGGTTTCGTTCTCAGAAACTTGATTGCAAACAATCCAAACTCAATACAAACTTTTCGTGATCCTCCTTCAGTCTGCCAAAGCCCAATATATCCTCGCCATATTCAGTTGATGCAACTGAATTATTTTTATTAAAGACTTTATAAAAAATATAATATTTATGAATAAAGTCATATTAATTATTTAAATAATTAAAAGTTCTTTTAAGACAAATAAAGCCATTTTAATATTTAAATAATTACTCAGGGTTATCAAAAAGTGGGAACATTACATCATTCCTCCTAGATAGTGCATTAGCCACGACATTTTCCTTCCCTTTCTTGTAGATTATCTCGAAGACATAGCCCTAGCCCAACATCTTCGTGACCCATTTTTGTTATTCCTTTGATTGATAGCCATGGTTCTAAGAAGTATTTTAGATTATCATGACCTATCTTTACTTTAAAGTATCTTCCCATTAGATATGGTCGCCATTGCTTGACCACATGAAGGATAGACATCATTTCCTTTTCATAAATGGGCTTCAATAAATTCTTACCTTTGAGTTGGTGACCCTCAAATGCAATGACATTCCTTCTTGCATGTGTACAACACCCATACCATACCCTAAAGCATCACATTAAACAATGAACATTTTGAAAAAAATTGGAGTAGCGAGAATAGGTGTGTTGTTAAGAAAATTTTCAAATACCTAATGATTGTCTTAATGCCATTTGCATAAATCACACAAAAAATGAAAATGTCAAAAATATGGAACATACACAAAAATTACACCTTTACCAATTTTCCATTCCTTCAAAAACCTTACAAGGAAACCTCCACAATTAATGTTACTCATAGTTGCGCAGAAATCAACATGTACTATGTTGTTCTAGTATGTTATATACAATTTTTCAGTCCTTCGAAAAACTTAGTCTTCATTCCTTTAAAAGACAATTTGTATCTCAAACTTCTATCTTGCTCCTATCTTTATACTAATTCAGCTAAAAATCTGATCTCCCAAAATTCAGCTTTATTTACAAAAAGCAACCTTATAAGAATGAGATGGAAGGTAAGTGTAGACTCTAAAATGCTAAAGCATATCTACACTTTATTAGACTTATTTAACTAAAATAAAAGACTCATTTTTACACCAAAAGTGAAATGCAAAATAAAATAACTTGAACCACTTGAACATTCCAACTTGGTCACACCAAACCTGTGTGATATGTAATAACCCACCCTTAATATTTTTTCAATTTGCAATTGTTAGCGTTAGTCAAAATAACAATGATAATTAACTAAATTAAGCTCCCTTCCACTTTCTGATCACCTAGATCCTGATATGGGCAAGGTGAGAGCATTACGGTGGCAAGGTGTACATTGCAATAAACTAAAGAAACCACTTGTTCGGTGGGGTGAGTGATAATCAAGAATTAACTAAAAGCAATTACCTTCCACCTTCTGATCACCCAGATCCTGATGTGGGCAAGGTGAGAGCATACGGTGTTAAGACTTACAATTTAATACTTTTGAAGTAAACCACTTGTTTAGTGGGGTAAGTATGAAATCTCCAAAACATGAAAGGAAACATCTGCTTATTCAGCGGGAATTACAACTAGCAAAAAAAGTATTTGGCGGCTAGCCAACCAAAGCGAAAGGAAAGATCCTCTACTTATTCAGCAGGCATAACATGATTTACCAAAGAAAGTTCATCCACTTATTCAACGGGAATGCCACTTATTCAGTGGGGTTAGCAATGAACAACTTATTCAGTGAGGTTAGCAATGAACAACTTATTCAATGGGGTAAGTAGCCATAAACATAAAGAGATAAATCACCAATGGTACTACCAAAACGGTGTTACAAAGAGCTCGTTACAAATAGTTTTAGAATAACATAAGCTGCCGCTACAATGAGAAATGTTGTTAAACTCTTGGCATAACTCCCCAAAATGAACCCCAACACAAGAACAAGCTACCCCCTTGATAAAATTGAACAAGTACACCTCAACAATGGCACTCGGAGGTCCGAAAATGGAATGAACAGCAACTCTCCCAGATCTGATATGAAATCTCCGGTCTGAAACACCCCTAGACAGCAAGCAATATTTTGGCACACACTCCAAGAAACTCACCAAAACACCATAGAACACCCCCAAGATGCTTGCAAGGTAATGGAAAGGTCTAGGTGCCTCCAAAAAAGATTGAACAGTAGGGAAGAGAGGCAGATTTCAACACAACTCCCAATGCACAAAATCCTCCAAATGGTATAGCCAACAAGGAGGGGCGACCCGCCCTCAAAATTCCATCTTTCTTTCAAAAATTCTGCAACTTGGTGAATCAGGTCGCCCTAGGGAGAAGAATGATATAAGACGATACCCAGAAAAGGTTAGACACTCATCAAATCAGTACAAGCAACTTGCTGGTTCAGCCTAGGCATGGACAATGGTATGACCATCAAACTGAAAACTCACTCCAAAAATGCTCCCAAACGCTGCAAGTCAGTATTCAAACCAAAATATGCATAGCTAGAAAACATCATAAGGATCCAAAACTAGAAGTAAATTGAAAGCCATCACCAATAAGCTCCAATGGTGACTCCTACAACGAAGCCACACCCACGTCCAGCTAGGGAGTATCTTTCAACTCTGAAACTAGAACAACTTTGAAGGTTGACGTCTCCAAATCCCTTGAAGGATTGAATCCTCACTCCAATAGCACTTCGTTATCACAAAAATAGCATAACCCAAATGAGAGCACAAGGTGGGTTTATATAGAAATTAGAGCTCCAAATTTGAAATGCCTTTTCCCTCCAAATGGGACGCTCATCTCAAGAAAAGAATATTAATTTAATTTAATTTCCTTTTTGCCTCTCATCTAGGTGTAATGTCCCCATTTTTAGCACTACACTTTCCAATGACTGTTAGCCTATTCTCAGATGCTCGTAGGCTAGTCAGAGGTAGAATTAGGGTTTTTGGCTGCTTGGAGGTTTGTTTTGAGGATTCAGGGGTTTGCATGTTGGAGTTTTGCAATTTGGATTTTGGATTCCTTCTGGGTTTTCAGAGAGCTTCGCAGTGGTGTGACATGCAACTAAAACAGGTAGCTTTTCCGGACTTACTATTTTTAGTAAGTTACGACGGTTGCTCAGAATGTGGTTAAAATGCATTTGGAGACACTTACTATTTTTAGTAGTATGTTGTTTATAGTAAGTGCTATTTTTAGCAGCTTAGTGTTGGGGTTTCTGGTGCATATTAGTATTTCCGACACATAGCAATATTTCTGATGCATAGTAGTATTTCTGGCGCATAACAGTATTTCTGGCGCATGCTATTTTTAGCAGAGTTTCAACAGGCTAGTTTAGAGGCTATTTCAGGCAAGTCAGTTTGAGCAGTTGGTATCCCGCATTCTTGGAGCTCATTTTGGTAAATATAGTACTTTGGTTAAATTATTATTTTAAGTGAAATATTTTTGCTAAGGTATGGAGTATGCCTAGCTTGGAGAGATAAGTTGATTTAAATAGGGTGATTTTTTATAAGGTATTTCACTTAAGTTATTTGGATGCCTACTTTATGTTATTTTTTCATTTTAATAAAGTTAACTCCCTCATGTATTTGGACGACTTGGAGAAGGGGGATTAAATGAAATGCAAATGAAAGTGGGAAATGTTGAATTTGAATTTGAGTTGGATGCCCTAATTGGAGGGAAAAGTAGTTTGAAATTGTGGAGAAGATTATAAATAAGAGTGTCGGGCTTCATTCTTGGTATCCAATGAATTTTATAACGAAGTGTTGCCGGAATGGTAACTCGCTCGCTTCGAAGAATGCATACCTCCTTGAAAAGCTTAGTTTTTTGCTTGAAAGATAGCAACTAGCTAAGATGAAGACTGTTCTTTACACTGAAGAACGGATTGAGCGTATTGGAGATGTTTACTTTGATAATTTCTGAAGTTTGTGAAGGGTTTTCTCAATTTTTAGTTTGCTAGTTTTGTGCTTGCTATAGCACCTTTTTGCTCGCAGCTCCTTACTCAATTTTTCTATGGTTGCGGGTATTGTTCCAATCTCTTTCTTTATGCTAGGCGCCCCTTTCCACAAGTTTTGGTAATTTTTAGTGAAGTCCTTGAATTTATCTAGCTGGTCGCCCCCTTTTGATGGTTGTACCTTGCCTGTAAGAGCCTTGGAATGCGTGCATAAAATAATGGAGGGTATTTGCTACTATTTAATGTTCTAGACTTGGACGCCAACTTCCTATGGTTCATATGCACTCAGTTTCATGTCAATCGGAGGAGTATTGGATGAGTTATGAGCATTTTGGTGTGATTCATGCTTTCTGGTTTGAGTTCTTTGGTTGCTGGTTTTTCATATCAGATTGTAGAAGTTCGGGTTCTGGGTCTGATTTTCATATTTGGGAGTCTTATGAAGTTGGAGAAACAAATAATATCATTTGCAGTAACTTGGACAGCTATAACACTTGGCTTCTTGCAGATTCTATTTCATATTGTAACGCTGAATCAGTAGTACTGATCAGCTCCTTTACATTTCTACAAATTACTATTGTATTCCCACTTTTAGTGGACGAGGGCAGGCCTCGCCGCCCTATTTACTTTCTTGCATAAGCATTTTCATTCCTACCGTTTGGTGGAAGAGACTGGCCTTGCCGTCTTTACTTTTTGTACTTGCATTTCTCATCTTGCTGATCGGCTAAGCCGTCAAATCACTCCCACTGAAGAAGTTGTTGAGTTACAAAGCATTGTAATTTCCAGCTTTCAATTATTTGCTAACGATCCCCAGCGCCATATGCTCACACCTTGCTCGTCATTGGGATCTTGGTGTACATTCTTGGTGTAGGGTTACATTTCAGTGCTGGTTTTGGTTTTGCTAACGTTGACGGGTGAAATTGTTGATGTAAAAATTGAAAAAATTGTAAGGGGATTATTTCACTAGGTGTCCAACTTGAGCAATGCAAGTCCCCCTTTTAAAACAACTTAAAGTCACCAAGTCTAGGTGTGGGGGTACAAGGGGGGTCTAATTTGAACTTTATAACTTAAGTTATAATATTACATATTCGAAGACCTTAAAGTAATAGTGAATGAATAATATGCCAAAATATCAGAACTCACCAAATTGAAATTGCCAACCACTATTAGAACTAGAAACCCTGCATTGCACTATTGCTAGGACCAAGTGCCCCAAAAATAACACTTACTAAAAATAGTAAGTTTGTCCAAATACCAAATTAGCCCAAACTGAGATGCACTAAAACTCACTAAAAATAGTAAATGCTAAAAATAGACATAGCTAAAAATAGCAATACTGCCCACCAAGGATCAGAGAAAACCCATAAAGCTCTTTGGCGACATCAATATACTCCTCTGAATATGCAGACACAGATTCTAAAATATAGCACCAACTACCAAATAAGGAAACCCTAAAAAGGGGACATTACATGATAGTTCCTATATGAGTTAAAAAACTCAACTTGGTGCACATCTTCTTTTAGCTTCTCAAATGCTGTGGTGGCTACCTCATTCCCAGGGAAGGGATCCTTCTTCAATAAAGTTGTGAGTGGTGTTGCTATGCTTCCATAATTTAAAAAAGATCAGTGATAATAACCTATAAGCCCTAAGAAGCCCCAATGGTTCTTGGGGGTTCTATGCACTTTCCATTCTACCATGGCCTTAAGTTTGTGGTCCATGTACTTCACCTCCTTAACTCCAAAAATACACTTGAAAGGCTTGGCATAAAGTCAATTTTGTTCAAGAGTTTCCAAAACTTGTTGCACATTCAATGCAAGTGTTCCTTGCATGTTTTGATATATAATAAAAAAAAAAAAATTTAAAATGTCCTAAATACAAAGTTCATCAAACATCAAAGGTGCATTTGTGAGGCCAAAAGTCATCACCAAAAATTCATACTAGCCATCACGGGTTCTCAAAGTTGTCTTATGAATATCCTCATCTCTAATTTGTATCTGATGATACCTAGAGCAGAGATCGAGTTTGGTAAAATAAACATCATGTAACTCATCTAGAAAATCATCAATTATTGGAGTAGAAACATATCTTTTATGGTGTACTTGTGTTCTCTACAATCTAGACACATGCGCCAAGTGTCATACTTCTTACAAACCATCACCAGTAGACAGGAATAAGCACTTTGACTATGACGAATAATACCTACATCCAACATCTATACCATTCAATTTCACTTTAAGGTTTGATGTTAGGTGGATGGCTACTTGGTAGTAGTTGGATGGCATGACCATGACCTCTTTCGAGGAGGCAATCCTTTAGGTATATTCTCTAAGAGTATTGAGTGCCCATCTACAATTTATTATGGATCTGGAGTAGGAACCTTTAACTATAGTGCTTCTAATGAAAATAATTGTACCACAAACCCATCTACACCATTTTTAAGCATATTTTGCATTTGGTGAGAGCTTATATCTTTGAAGACTTTACACAAAGCCCTCTCAATTCAAATGTCTTACCCTCTAAATGAAAACACATGAAAAAATTGTGGAAGTTCATCTCAATCATTCCCAAAGCAGTAAGCCATTGGACTCCCAAAACAATGTTTGCTCGACCCAAGGGAATAGCAAACATTGGGCAATCTAGTCAATAGTCTCCCATAGTGAGTTTAATACTATGACATTTCCCTAAACAACTAATTGTACACCTATCCACAATGAGAACCTAAAATACTAGAGTTGGGTAAACAAAATAGTTCAATCATATTGCCAACTTATTGCTGATGAAATTGTGAATACTTCCCAAGTCAATCAACAATGTTGGCTGCTACTTTTTAGGAAACCCACAACTTTGAGGGTTTCTAATGTGCTAATACATAAAAGTGCCTAACAAGAAATATTTGGTTAGGGATCTTCAAATTCTTTTGGATCGTCAACAACCTCTAATGCCTCTTCTTCATCCTCTTCTCCATTCGCACCCACACTGTAAAACTTCTTTTCATCACATTTATGTTCTCGACTATAATTTATATCACAGTTGAAACATAATCCTTTTTGCCCTTTTATTTCAATTTGTTGAGGTATTGACCTAGTACGAGGAGGAAATGACAATGTAAGGGTGCTACGGTCTTTGTTGTTAGTGATTTTCTACTTCTTGTTGGATAGGAATTTCTCCTTTGTGTTGTGTGCCATAATAGAATCGAATGCATTAAGCAAATTAAACATATGTACCTCATGTTGAATGTGATCCTTGAGCCCATCAAGAAATAGGTCATTTAAGATCTCATTTGTAATCGTCTCCACTCACAAGGATTGGTTTTGGAATTGATGAATGTAATTCTTGACCAAATTGATTCGTCATAGCTTTGCTAATTTGTTGAAGTAATTCTCCATCACACTATTATTACAGTGTGTTTGTAGGTCCTTTATAAAGATTAACCAAGTGAATTTGAGAGTCTATTTCTTCCATTGATACCAAATAAATTGCTCAAATTCCAAATATAAGGAAGCCATTGTAACCTTCTGTAGACATTGGATCTTATGCACATTAAAAAAATTATCCATTTGAATTATCCAAGTAAGTGGATACTTGCCATTAAACTTACACATGTCCACCTTCAATAGCAAGTTTTGAGATCCAGAATCAATGCTATCCATAGGTTGAGGTTGTGCAATATTTGGATCTAGATGGGATTGTCCCACTAATCCACCTTGGATTTATTGAGTCGGTTGTGAAACTAACAGCTTATTGACAAAGTTTGAGAGATCAGCAACTTGCTTACTGATGTTATCCAAATTGCCTTGTTTGGCCACTTTCAACGTGATACTGTCTATATTTCCTAGTTTGGCCATTTTAGACTTTATATTTAGCATATTCTTGTCCAATAGGTGCACCTTTTCATCTATCAAAAGAAAACAGTATGTCTAAAGTCCCACCTGATCTAGACTCTGACTTTGTATGATCTTTAAAAGCTTTCCTTGGTGTGTGAGTTCTTGCCCTGGCCTCTAGTTTGTGGCCCTATCACGATGAGGCTTGATAATGCAAAATTTCACCTTTAACCCAACTTTAACTAGATAATTTTAGATGAATGTTAGCTTATACAAAAATTCAAAGAACTAACCACCAATATGTTTTTCCGATCTTTCTGAAAATAGTCCCAAAAAAATGAAAAATTGCAGCTTTCAAAGCAAATTTATGAAATACACCAAAATTAAATTAACTCACTCAAAATTGATCACATAAGGCTGAAATTGGATTGTACCTTTTTTGAATGGATCCATGACTTCCCTAAAAATATCACAATGGTTTGTGAGATATGGGCAATTCTTGAAAATCAAGATTTCATCAACTTTTGCCCAAATCAGAGCTATAATACCACTTGCAATGAATTTACTATATCAATTGAGTTATAGGAATGTTGGCGTAAAAACTAACACCTCTGGAGTGCAGGTTTGTATGGACAGCTATGCACACTGCATAATGAGTGCTCTTCAAATTAGGAGGGGAAGCTCCCTCGTAGTGCTGGAATGCGTGGAAAAGAAAAGTAATCTAAGTCCTATCTTTTTGTTCTCAGCTGAAAGAGGCACAAGGTTAAGAAAACCAAGAACGTTGCAGCTAAGGATTTTCTGGTTTCGCAGATCATTAAGTACAACTAAGCTATCTACTTTAAATCTATCCAGTTTCCTCAAGAAAACAGAGCATGAGGAAATGGAGCAAGGATGACTATCTGACGATAAACAAGTATAGATTCTCAACTTGAAGGCAAGGTGGCACATCTATCAGCTCAATCTAAACAAGTTTATTGGAAACAACAAATATACGATAAACTGAATACAAATTCTCAACTTGAAGGCAAGGTGGCACAACTATCAGCTCAATCTGAATAAGTTTATTATTCACACACATCACACAATAACCAAGTACAAATTCTCTACTTGAAGGCAAGGTGGCACAACTATCATCTCAATCTGAACAAGTTTATTGAACACATAACATGAAGGATAGCCAACTAGGATAATAAATTGCATTGGCAAGACACGCATACAATCTACGATCAACTAGCCACTATATCTAACTAAGGAAAGAATTCACCATTATAATTGCATGAAACCCTATGTGGCATAACAATTCATCATAATAGTAAAACGCATGAATAGATACAGAACAAGCACTATTGAGGGCAAGGTAGGCACAACATATATTTCTCTCTCGTGCAAAAGTTATATACAAATGAGCAAAAGCTCTTATTTATAGACATCGAAAGGTGTAGGGAACCCTAAAATCACCTTGAGTCAACTACAGTCTTGCAATGCATGCAAGATTTATTGCTAAACCCTAATAAAGCAAACTATACAGTTAACTGGAAAACTACCATCAGTTAACCGAAACATCTAATCTAAAAATGGACAATTGTGCAAGCATGCACGTCCTTATTGAAAGCATGTTAACTGGAACACTACCATCAGTTAACGGAAAGCCTAAATAAAACTCCAAGTAAATAAAGCTGATCTCAGAATAGATATGCATGGGATGTGACAGCGAGTTAACTTGAAAAGGTAACGCCAAGTTTAACTCCTGTGTATAATGTCTATCCTGAGAGGTGAGAACTGAAGTCTACTGGCCGTGATCTCGAGCAACCAATCCCTCAACGAGGTTGTTGACTGCATCAGCATCTAAAGGTCGTCACAATTCACTGCTTGTCAGCAATTTGAGCAATCTTGGCAATCTTTGCACATTCAAACTAGCATTTCACTAACTTATAACTCTGGCGGCTCCGTAACTGAAGTGATGACCACTATCTCTTCTGCAGCTGTCAACCTTCTAACGCACTTGATACAAATCAGTGTCAGCTTTTTTGATGAAATCATGAATTAAGACTGATTTGGTCTTGAATTCAGTCTGCGTGAACTGCACTCTGAAAAACTCGCCTGTTGACTGTGAACACGACTATATTCTAACAACTTTTTTGGAAAGCTAAAAATAGCCTATCGAAGGGTAATTTTCATCGAAAAATCTGAGATATGGGTTTTGTCCAGAAAAAGATTCTGAGACAACCCAGAACGTCAGAAATGCGAAAATTTGACTTCTACTCGACCATGCAAGGAATTTTCAGTTGAGAAAATTAAAAACTCGAGAACTGATGCTCTGGAGTAAATTTTCCTAAAAAATTCTGGCACATGGGTTTTCTCGAGGAAGCTATTTTGAATAGACCCAAATGATTTGTTTTGCCGAAATTTTCCAATTCTTCAAACATGTGAAAGAACTTAAGACGAGAAATAGAAGAATTTGAGAAGAAGAAAGACGTTTTTTGATGTTTTCCTCTGCCAAAATCGCCACTCTGCCTTGAAATTCGCTGATAATTCTGACTTGTACCTGCAAAGAAAGTATTTTGATGTCTTCGCCAATGATTGCTGATGAGAAATTCGCCCAACTCTGAAAGAAATTCGCCTTTGCTTTGAAGAATTACGAATTTTCTGAAGCTGTGTGAATGAAATATGATGCCATGCTTGAATTAATAGAGTATTCGCACCATATTGTTGACTGCAAGATTTAAAACCTCGACTGAAATAGAATGATTCTGATTGGACCCCTTCCAGTTACACTGACACTATCTTGAAGTTTGAAACTTAAATAATAATAAAATATTCATTATGCAATAGCACAAAGAGCCAAAAATAGAAAATTGCCACTTAATGCTAAAAATGCAAGAATAAATATTAAATATTATTTAACATCAGTTGACAATCCATATGAAGCTTTAAGATTCACCGATGAACTTCACTGATTCCGAAAAGTCATCATTTGACCTTATAGGCGTCCATTTGCTCAAGATATTGCACTTTTTATTAACTTCCTACTTTGTAACTGACTACAAAGTTACAACTAGCCAACTTCGATACTGATTTCTGAGTGATCAAGAGATGCTGAGACTGAACTGGTGAATTCATTGCGAAGCCTGCTGAACAAGGAAGAAATGTTTGCTGGGAGTCATCACTGCAAAATCCATCATTTAACACCTTGAAAAATTAGGCGCCCTTGATTAAATTCATTTACAGGTACCAGACAACCATTTCTCCAAACTGCCATCTGACGCTTCAAACGACTGCCAACGACGAACGGTGAACCCTGCTGACAGGCAACCAAGCTCATTGCATGCCTGGAGATATTCCGCATCCAACGAATATATGCAAGGCAATTGAAAAGTGCATTAAGGGCCTCAAAAGTAAAAGTGCCCCTGAGCTACAAGTGCACTGACACCATTTTGACGAAAATGCAACTCTCAACCAGATACCCTACTTTGATTTCTGATATCTGGAGCTGGGATCACCTGATTCGAGCACTATCTGTTTCGATGAGTAGCTAGGAGAACTTACGAGAGAAGATTCTAGAGGCGACGAAGCAAGAAAACTGCTTCTAAGACCTCAAAAATACAGGTGCGTATTTTATTTAAAATATACGCTCCATACTTAGCCATTTTTCCGAATGTCTTCACTTCTTAGCATTTCACCAAAGAGCTCGCACGTACGAGCGTTTGCCAAATCTCGAAGGCTGACGGCTGGGCTTGTTGAATAGATAAAGTAATTACGCTCAAATCTCGTGAAGACTTCGAATGCGAACAACTTCATCTGACTGGCCTAAAGGCTAGGCGCCTTTGACCTATGGAAATACAATGAATATTCTATGCCAGTCCGCCCGTGAAATTATGTGCTTGGTAGAATCTCTGCCACGATCTTTCAGAATGTCAGATTAACAGGCAACTTGGTGCAACGCGAAGGTGGACTAGAGTAGTATTGATGTCAGGAAGCCCTCGTCAACAAACTGGACCATCTTAAGGGTCATTTTGACAAGCGCCCCTAAGCTATAGTTGCACTAGAAACGCAACAAAAAAGCTCAAGGATGTGAAAACTCCATTATAAGCTCATCTTCAGACGACGGCTATCGGAGCTCTGGGACTCGGATGACTGCGTTTGATAGCTCGTCGGATAAGCAGACTAGTCGTGAAGAGATTGACTGCATCATCCACCAGAAATACCAAGATCCAACACCCCTTTAAGAAGGGCGCCCTCAAGCTACAGGCGCGCTAAAAGTTGGAAAAGGACAAGCTTCTGCAATCTGGAACTTCTGCAATCTGGAACTTTGGAAACTTCAACTTCTGTCGCCAGTTGCCGGAGTTACGGGTCTCAGAAAGCCTCACAGGATAGCTCATCGGATAGGCAGATTGATTCTGAAGAGTTTGACTATAGTTATGAACATTTATCACAGAATTTAGGCCTTCAAAAAGAAGGGCGCCCTTGGGCTACAGGTGCGCTTTCTTGCTTTTCTTTGAGAAATCTTCATAATTTAATCACTAAAAACTCCGTCTTGACCACCACTGAAATGACCATGTGCAACGTGAAATACTGTCGCGAAACGCTCCTCCATCATGAAATGCTCCGTTCTGAGTCTCTGATTCAGGTTCTGATCAATGAAACTGCCTTTGACTAACAAAATATTGACAAAAACTCCATGCTTGATATTGCCCAAAAACTGTATTTTACATCATTTTAGCAAGGTTTAGACTATTTTATGCAAAAATGCCTTGATGAAGCAAAAAATTTGGTTTGGGTACAACAAGGAATAAAAAAAATATGATGGAAAATATAGTTGGATATTGAATACATGACCAAGCAACTCCAAGGAGGCAACCTCCACAATCTTATGATAAGAATAGAATTCACAATGTGATGATATGGGAGAGCTTTTATCTATGCTTATTCATAGACATAATTAGGTAAGGTCACATCCCTTCATCCTAATTAGGTTGGTCTAAAGAACCAACTTCTAGTAAATGAAAATATAAATATTGTGTGTCATAAGTTGGCCCACACATATCCCATAGATACTTTAGGCTAAGTGTGTAGCACAGTCAAATAAAATTATAGAGAGAAGGGAAAACAAGTACTTTCCTTGGAGATCTATGGCACATTGATCTCCCCCTTCGACTAGAGCAAACATATCATGAGGGAGATGTTGTAAGATAAACCAGGGGGTAAGAAAAAGACCTAATAGACCTAGTGCAGCTCTCCCAAGACTCTCACGTATATTATCAAAGTTATTTTATTCTTGGAATCAAGATCTGTCCTAGCAAACAATATTCTTTGGTCAAGTCCCTTTGCCCTTGAATGTACTTAGGTGTCCATCATGAAAACCTCCTATAAACATGAACAAGTAGGTATGTTGTCTTCTTTTGAGAATTGAACTCCTATAAATAAGCATGTATATTTTAAGGCTATGATTCTAAATAAGCTAGTTTTTTACAATGGCCAAATAAGTTGGCTTACAGTGGGGAAAAAACAGCTAAAGGGGAAAGTTTGACCATGGCTAAATTGGTTGACCACGGTTTACTATTGATAGAGAATGATACAAAGACTTCTAGATGATGAGATGGAGAATACTAGGATCAACATAAGGCAAAGATGTGTGATGGAAAAATGTTGAATGGATTAAAGCATAATGGAAGGCAAATGCAATAGTACCTAGCCACCTACCCACAACAAGATTACTCCAGTTGAGCCCACCCCAATCCTTGATTGAGAGGTCAATGTAAGTCCCTTGACAATAAAAAGAATTAGTAATTACAAATCTATTTTTGTATGTATACAATGTTTGCAAAGATGAAAATTTATACCAAAAATTTCCTATCTATTCCTTTGCACCTCCCTTCCGGTTATAGTGTGTCAAAGCCTTAATGCAAATGCATTACAATGCTTAAGGTTATATAAGGTTTGATTCTTCTCCTTGGTCACTTGGGTATTTATTATTTATCCCATAGTATGTTTAAGGCTTCTTTCCTATACTTGTCGATGAGGAACATGTCAATCTAATCAGTCAAGATAGGAAAGGGTTTAATAAAAGAGAGAAACATAAGAAGTTTGAAATAAATATAGTTAAAATTTGCATTTCGCTAATTCCCTTGGCAAAACAATATATGGTAACAAGTAATGGGGGATGTATGATATGAAGAAAAGTGGAGAATGCATTGTCAATCTATTTGGAAGCCAAGAGCCTCCTTTAAACAACAAGGACTTGTGTTTCTTGATGTTTTCCCAATATTTCAAAATTAAACCAAGACTTCATGAGGCTGGTAGCAATGATTCTTTATGCAGTGTCTGTTGGAGGGAAGAGTCAACCAGCCAAGTCTTCCGGAAGTGTACTTCTGCCAAGTGCTTTTGGAGATGATTTTAAGCAAAACTCAATCATTCATCTATTTCACCTCTCTATTGGGAAGAAGCAGCCTTGTTAGAAATAAATTGGATGATCAGGGACAGCTGCATACTACATAGCACTCAGGCATACAATTAAGTTGGCAGCTATTTGTTTCTTGTGGAGCAAAGGGTGTAAAGTAACTTTTATGTGGGTCAGGTTCTCTCCTAGTTTAGAGAAGTTGTTATTGCTCATGTGGGACATCTCCTTCTCAAATTCAGGGTTGTTCAGTGTTCCATAGGAACGCATCCCTCCCCAAAAACCCCACGTTTCATAGATGGGGATGTCTTGAAGACTTGGGGACTTGGGGGGGACGTCCCCCCACCAGCCCACCACCAATGCCACCATACCACCACCAGTGTCACTGTCTCCAAGACACCGCTAGGACTTCAAGGATGTTGGGGTGTCCTCAAGACGTCTAGGGGACTCCTAGTTGTCTCCAAGATGTATAATTCTTATACTTATACATCTTAATTCTTTCTATAACTATTTTTTCAAGTACTATATGTATTTCAGCACCCTACCGCCCCCCCGCCGGCCCCAAACTTAGATCCCCCATCCCCGTGTCCTTGAAACGTGTCCCCTACCGTCCCCCCGTCCTCATCCCCAAAACCCCGTGGAACACTGGGGTTGTTACTCTTGCGGTACAGACCCAAATAGTACCTTTACTCACTTTATAGGGTAGGTTATTCTATATAATGCAACTATGAAGGAACCTTATGCAATATGATGTTCAATTAAGTTGATGGATGGACCTAACTACACATGCAAATAATAATATATCGAGTATTTTTTTACTACAAGATAAAAAGGCTTTAGATGAATCTATTGGGACCTTTCATTCAAACAATTATTTATGTCCAATTAAAAAATAATAACTGGTCATTTAAGTGTATATAAATTATTTCAAAGGTTCTGTTATAGCTAGATGTAAAGAGTAAGATTCAGGATTACTTGTGCACTTTATACTCAGGATACAGTTTTGCTAACATATCAGCAAAGTCACTCAAGTGAGTTGTTGCTTCCACACAAAGGTGTCTTCCTGATGCTGATGGAGATTCATATAGTAAGATATGTCCTTTTGCAACATCTTTTACATGTACACAACCCATATAAAAGTTTGCACACCCATCAGTGTAGCCTGTTTCATAAACAGGTCAGGCAAGTAACATTAGCTCATTGATAAACATTGAAACTTTAAGGAATGCAAAACTTTCAAAAATATAGAAGGGGTCTCAAAAAATACAAAACACATGCAAGCGGAGGGGAATGTATCTAAAAGAAGTACAAAATACATGTACAGTAGGAAATTTTTGAGGAATATCATAAAATTTACTGCAACTACGTGTATATTTTGACAATTTTGAAAAGTCTATGTACATTTTATGAGAAAATTTGGGCAAATACTATTTAAATTTAATTCTAATTACTGAATGTATGTTTTTAAAATTTAGCCAACTGGTGACAAACAGCCCATAAAAAATACCATGTTGATAATATAATCCAACAAATTTGCAGCAAAAGTTAACAAGAGTCGTTTCCAATGTCCCTGAGTACAGAAATTTACAAAAATAGAAATTGGGTTTGAGATATGTTTTACTGACTAAGAAAACAAAGGAGGTGCGTGCAAGTAAATATAAAAACCATAATAAGTTTAAATTCTAAACTAAAACACATTACACATAGCCAATACTTTAACAAGACAATGCAACTTTTGGACAGTGAAATTACACTAAATCTATTCTTGACAATTGGAATCTTTGTAATTACACACATATTTAGCTAGTGATATGGTCATTATAAGCACTACACGGCGCTAGTTGATATGATTGATATAACCACTTCAACAAACTATTGAACTTATTGCAGTTATCATTTCATCCAAAAAATGGCTCATATGGTAATCCAAAACTACTCACATGCAAGCACAGTACAATCTATCATTATGTAACTCTTGCAGACAGACAATGCATTCTCATTTTCAGGCTCATAAAAGAGAGGAAGGAGAAGATCCATTCAACTTTATGTTTCACTGTTTCTTTATATTTCATCGTTTCTCCTCATATAATGGCAATTCGAATTAAATTATAATTAAAACAAATCCTTTAATTCAGTTCATTATTAAATTTTTTGACTGTTATAGAGTTCATTATTTCCTATACAGATATCAATAACATGCAAATTTCAGGGCAACTAATCTGATACCTAGAGTGTACAAAATGCCAAAGCTATATAATTAGATGTGTAGAATGCACTTGCAATGGATTTTTGAATCAATGTGCTTTTGTTAGATACATTTCAAGTGCCATATGATACAACTTTACAACAATGTTGCAGTTGAATTGATCAATGGATTTGAGGTGTACCTTAAAAATACATATCCAATTGTCCAGACCATCTTCCAAGACCTCAAAGGCAAGAAGGAACTCTAGCATGGGGAAAGAGGAGTGAGAGAGGGAGGGAGGGGGGAGTACGGAGGAACTCTACAATTGCTGATGCTAGAAGATCCAATATTGGCTGATCATAGAGATATGTTGTTAGAGATGAGTTATCAGTTAAATGTCCTATGGAGACCACCCTCTATCAATCAGTCCTGAAGGTCACATCCCAGAACTAATGGCATTTACCATTACCATAGTGGTGTTTCCAATGACATTCCAGAACATATCTGTGACCTGGCACAAGACCTTGCTTTAGTGCTTACAGCTTATCAATAGGGTTTGTGCACTAATAATTCTCCAACTTCCTATCTGGATTTCTGTAGCCATGACATGCAATCAAACATAAGTAATGCTCAAGCACGTATGAACCACATATATAGTCATTGGAAATCAAAAGCTCAGATGACAGTTCCCAATGCACTGGATAGACCCATGTACATGCACATCTTGCTACAACCTATCATGTCTCACAAAACCAACTATTCTAATAAATCATCTAATGTGCTAATATGCATAGGTAACCACTTATATGCATCAAATTGTACATGATATAATTAATCATATATATTACCTCAGAAACAAGAGAACTAGAAACAAGAGAACTTTCAATATAT
This sequence comes from Sequoia sempervirens, assembly GCA_007258455.2. Taxonomy (NCBI): domain Eukaryota; kingdom Viridiplantae; phylum Streptophyta; class Pinopsida; order Cupressales; family Cupressaceae; genus Sequoia; species Sequoia sempervirens. The sequence goes on along the minus strand of VDFB02037515.1, from coordinate 116,881 downwards.
CTGTAATCCAACGCTTAACCTACTCTATATTTACTATGTATACAGTTATACAATGTTTTTAGAATATACAACCACCAAGATTCGGTCAGAAACCACTTGTAAATGAGCTGCTAAGGTCATTGATTTGAAGCCACTCCATTGGCAAATTAATCTATAGATGATAAATTAGCCTTCAACTGTCATAAATGTACTAACTATAGTTTGATGTTATTTTAAAAAAACAGCAGGGATTCCAAAACTTGATATGTACTTAAGTTGTAATGGATCACAAATCTTCATATTGCAGTCTCCCTCAATCTTCCCTCCTCAAGCAGATTGTTCCTTACCAAAGCAAGTTGGTTATCTCTTTTAGGCATGAGGATCTTCAAAGAACAAAAAAACTTGGCAATGGAGTAAATGACTTCATCAGGGGTATTTCTCACTATTCTCTTTTGCCTCTGGACACCCTCGCTAGCATAGTTGTCAACTTAGTGTAATTTTGGTGGTTCATTCCAGTGTAAGAAACCCCATCCAAAAGCCTATTATCCAAATAGCCCCCAGATTTGATCCAATATGGATTATTGTTAATTTTTCCCTTCAATCTAAAAATACATATCATATTTAAGTAGTTCAAATACCACAAAACAATTCCCTTTGTTTCAAAGACAAATGCTTGAACTATAACAAAAGTTGCCTATAAATATACTACGCTCCAATAAGTTATCGCTTATCAACAATCCCCTTGCTACTTTTCCTTCTTTTGATAGCTTGATATCCTTTACAAATTTATCTTGTTGCCTACCCATGGAATTACATACTAAGTTTTCTAGAAGATAGCATTTACACCAGCTTTTATTATCCCAAAACCTGTCATATTCTGATTTTCAGATCTCTGCTCTCTTAAATCTTGATATACAGGATTTTCCAGTCTTTGTGTTTCTAAAAGTCAATAAATGGAAATCCTGGATTCAGCATTCTCTTATTTTTAACCTCATGTGTGAGGATTTTGAACTTTCTCTTACTTTTGCAGCCATTCTAAACCTCTCACCCAATGCTAATAAATAAGGACAAACAAAAGACAAAACAGTCCCAGATGTACTGACTAGGCCCATGCACATACACATCTTGCTAAAACCTATCACGACTCACAAAACCAACCACTCTAATAAATCACCTAACATTTATGTGCTAATATGAATGTGTAACCACTTATATACATCAAATTGTACATGATATACGTAATCCTCAGAAACAATAGAACTTTTAATGTATCTGTATTCCAATGCTTAACCTCCGCTATAGTTGCTATGGATACAGATATACAATGTTTTTAGAATACACAACCACCAAGATTTGGTCAGAAACCACTTGCAAACAAGCTGTTGAGGTCATCAATTTGGAGTAATAGGCCACTCCATGGGCAAAATAATCTGTAGATGATGAATTAACCTTCAACCATCATAAATGCAATTCACTCCCCTTCAAGGACATGTCACCCTACTTGTATTAGTTGTAGTTTGATGTTATTCATAAAAACAGCAGAGATTGTAAGAACTGGTATAGAATCAAGTTGTAATGCATCACAAATATTCATAACGCAATCTCCCTCCTCAAGCAATTGTTCCTTACCAAAGCAAGTTGGTCATCTCTTTTAGGCATGAGGATCTTCAAAGAATAATAAAAACTTGGCAATGGAGTAAGTGACTTCATCAGGGGTATTTCTCACTATTCTCTTTTGCCTCTAGACACCCTCGCTAGCATAGTTGTTGACTTAGTGTAATTGTGGTGGTTCATTCCAATGTAAGAAACCCCATCCAAAAGCCTATTATCCAAATAGCCCCCAGATTTGATCCAAATATGGATTAATGTTAATTTTTCCCTTCATTCCAAAAATACATATCATATCTAAGTAGTTCAAATACCACAAGACAACTCCCTTTCTTTCAAAGACAAATGCTTGAACTATAACAAAACTTGCCGATACATATACTATGCTCCAATAAGTTATCACTTATCAACAATCCCCTTGCTATTTTTCCGTCATTTGATAGCTTGATATCCTTTACAAATTCATCTTCTGTATATGCCTACCCATGGAATTACATGCTAAGTTTTCTAGAAGTTAGCATATACACCAGCTTTTATTCTACCAAAACCTGTCATATTCTGATTTTCAAATCTCTGCTCTCTTAAATCTTATATACAAGATTTTCCAGTCTTTGTGTTTCTAAAAGTCAATTAGTGGAGATCCTGGATTCAACATTCTCTTATTTTGAACCTAATGTATGAGGATTTTGAACTTTCTCTTATTTTCACAGCCATTCTGAAACTCTCAACCCAATGTTAACAAATAAGGGTAAACAAATCCACTCTTTGCCCCTATGTACACAAAATTGTTAACTTTCTTCAAAATATCCATCTGGATTCTGAACAATATCATCAGCTATGTCCCCTTTAAAAACCATAAAATCTCTAGGGAGAATGTTAGAACACTCTCCATAAACATAGCCTTGCATCTATCTCACCAAAGTCAAATGCTGAATTTATTTCCCATGCTGCTGATGTAAGGTAGCATGAAATGGCTCTGTAATGTTCTGTTAGAGCCAAATATTGTGTTAGTTCGCTTGTTGGCTATGGGTTAATTATTCATGATAGTTGTAACGCTTCCCAACAGCTTTGGGCTAACTGACAACTGCTAGCCCTCTTTATATTGAATAATTGTAGATAGGGAAAGTGTCTAATTTTGGCTGGGACTTCCCTAATCTACATGTATGTACGTAAACTCTATTCAATAAAGCTTCTATAACATTATATTTTGTTGCTCTATCTGGTATGCTCTGTTAATTTCTCTGTTGTATGCAAATGATTACTCAACGAGATATTAGTAAACATTGGCATCGTTGCTTACACAAAGTTGTGTCAAATTCACGAAGAACCAATGTCAGTCAATACTTATTGATAATTATACTGGAGACCAACAAAATTAATGCCATTAAGCCCGAACAAGGTTGGAGAAGATTACATGTAATCAAGGGGAAGACTATGAAATTAGATTTCTATCCAACTGGTGCAACAAGTATGAAGAAGAAAGTTGTGGGAAGCAGCAAACTCTACAAATCCATTAGTCCAAAGACAAGAGTCAAAATTGGAGTCATAGGAAAGAAGACATCAAAACATCCCACTAACTACAAACGACAGCCAATGGCATACAAAGGAAGAGTGGATTGAGGTTGCCAAACATCTTCCATTGCTTGAAGAAGGGTGTGTTGACTGTCATATCCCTGAAATCCTGACACTAAGATAACAAAATACATGTTTAAAATATTAACCATTTGATATCATTATAATTATAATTGTCAAAGACAATATTTTAATTATAATTATTATATTATAAATATTAAAATATATAAATATTGACAATTTAAATAATAAAATAAATATTAAAAATATATAAAATTAATATAAAACACAGATCAGGCTTACAAGGAGTCGCTAGTGGTAATGAAAGTAATAATCGACAATTATTAGGAGTGGACAATCTCGATTATAGTGATTAAACAATAATTCCACTGCAACAATAAATAAAGGAGAGCGATTATAACTATAGATCATCTATCACCACCCATTCTGGAAATCATGCTTATTGTTTGGAAATATATCGACGATTCATTATGACTATAGAGATTCTAATTGATTATCGATGTTGGAAGTTTCCTATTCCAATACGTGATTTTCTACTGGTATGAATATATCGGTTCTTCAATGAATATCAATGCTCTCTACCATTCGGAATATATATACGGAGGAGCGCTGACTTTAGGAAGACAAATATTTTTTACGCCTTGAATTGTCTTTGTCCTTCGCGGGTCCTGTATTTGAAGGAATGTTTAAATAACAAAGACAATTATTAATTAAACTTGGTCGGGCTATAATAATATCTTGGTGCTTATTTAGATAATGTGGCCACCCTCAGCTCGTGGTTTCTTGATATGATCGGGCTTGTATACTACCACCACATTGTAAACACTTGCCTAGGATAAAGCACGATATTCAAGGGTTGGCACTAACTCTATCTATCAAAGCACATAATATCTATCAAAGCACAAGACTATCTAATCATTGCTTGAAGATTGCGCATGTTTAAAGGCACGAAGATTTTCCATATGACGATTTCCTTCATCGCTAATAATTGTCCATTCCATAAAGACAAGCTAGCCGGTGATCAAATTCTTAAACTAAGAGTATGGATTAGAATTAGTTACAAAGCCTCGATTAATGATACGATGAAGGGGTGTCCCTGTTCCAAGAGACACAATCGCTCTATGCAAGCTTAAGGGTATAAATAATAATGAGGAATGAAGAGAAGGGAACCAAGGGATGAAGGAATATAGTGAAGAAGACATAAATACATTCTGAGCAGACAATCAACAAATACAACATCGACTGAAGATTAAAGCAGCATCCATTTTAGACACAACCATTGTTTAGGCAATAAAATATTAAGGGAATAGAATTGAGATTTTCAGACTCCATTTATAACTACTATCTAGAATTGGATAACTCTTATGAGCAATGAATAATTAAACATAGAAGGCATTAGGAAATACATTAACTTCTAATATTGGATCATCGATCTCCCCTCATAAATACATTTACTCTCCTGGCAACCGATATTGCAGAATACTAGGGGGATCAACTTTAGTACTAAATTGCAGGCATACTCATCTCAACATAAGGTATAAACCAAGATTTATCTTGCTTGGAGTATTTAAGTGATAAGTTAAACCCCTAACTACGCTATATTTGTGATTTGAGGACAAGATTTAGGGTTATCCCAAAGGGGACATTACATTGACTAGCAGACCAAGTTTGATCAAAGGAACCAAAAGAGCCTCCTCTATATGAAGAAAGTCTTTGCCATAAGATGGAATCGAAGGGCTTCTTCAAAAATGGGGAGAGAGAAGTGATGAAAGCAATCTTTTTCGTATCAAAGAATTGTTGATCAAAGAAGAAATCAAGCCAAAAACACTTGGGCAAAGGATTGAAGAGGAGAAAAGAGAATATGAGGGAGGTCCAAAACAGTAAAGTCCTCAAAAGAGTTGAGAATGCTTGTGTTCAAGAGTGTTGGGAGAGCACCAAAACTAATGAATCAGATCTACCTAAGGAGAAGGTTCCAGTCACTGAATTCACATGAAGGACAAGTAATGGTGACTCCAATAGCGGGTTTAAGTGTAGAGAGGTAGAAGCTGCCCTAATGCATGAGAGATGGATTTGAAGATCCAATGAGACACTGCAAAACTTGTGAAACCATTTGGCAGAAAATGGTCCAAATGATAAAAATCATTGCCTGCAGTCATTCTCGGCCACCCTCAGAGGTGTGGCAATTGATTGGTACATAAAACTTGAGCTAACCAATCAAAAAATGTGGGAGAAATTGCAAGGCCTTTGAATAATTTAGATTGCTCATAGACGAAAATGAAATCTTTGCAAGATTGACAACATCAAACAAGGGAAACACGAGAGATTGAAAAAAAGACAATTCATCAAAGGTCTGATTCCTTCACTGCAAAAGAAAATAAAAATATTTCCACCGTCATATGCAAAAGCATATACAACAGAACTATGGTTATAGAAAGTGAGGACAAGATGTCTTCATGCTCAAAAAGAAAATTTGATGAAGATGGCAACTCAGATGCAAGCAATAATAAAGTACCAAAATCGTTACAACTTACAAGTATTAAGGAGATATATTCTCCATATGATGCATTAAAAGCAATCAAAGAATTCAATAGAGAGACTGAAGATTTGTGGTTTAAAGATTGTAGAGGACAGGGCCACACTAAAACAAATTACCCTACAAAGATGTTCTATGATATTTGTAAAACAGTAAACCATTCAACTAAGGAGCATTCATATAATTTGAAAAGTAAGAGCACAAAAGTACTCTTTATGTAAGAGGAGCAATCTACAACACCCAACACCCAACACACCATTCAAGCAACAAAACAACAAGAATGCATCTCTTGGAAGCTATTGGAATCAAAGAAGATTCAATAACAATAGTGGGGGAGGTAGGAGTCAAATACAATATGACTCCAAAGGTTAGCCCATCATACACTGTCAAGACTGCAATGAATGGAGCCACTTTGCAAGGGACTGGCCAAAAAGTTAGGGAAGTATAGAACTACTACGTAATGTTGTGGACCTGAAAACCATAAGAATGTTGGATGTCCAACGTAGAGGACAAGCATCAATATGATTGATAAAGAGAGAAACAATGAAGTATTGACCATTACTCAATGCCAAACAAAGAAGGTCATGTACCTGAACCCACGTAGAAAAGAAAATAAAAACTTTGTGAAGCAAGAGCTGAGGTGAAGCATGCTATGGATAATGAATGTCACCACTTAACTGCACACGTAGGTACAGTAACAAATCAATTGGAATAGGATAAAAGTATCGCAGTGCAAGTACTTCAAACCACCATACAAATTAAAAAAGTGGTTTTATTGCAAAGTATTCACAAACTTAGGAATGTTGTAGTTAATATTATTTCTAAGAAGAATGATAGAATACATACTATTTCTCATTTAGAATCTAGAAGTGGGGATACTAAGGACCCAATGATCAAACTATCATCATTGGGAAATCAAGTAATTGATCTCATAATCCTCACAACGAATTTGGCAAGGAAACCAACAATGGTACATGTTGGCAAGACAAAGCCAAGCCATCCTTGTTAAGTTGAAAACCCAAAGAGGTGACCTAAATAAGGCCAATGGTGAAAACCCAAAAGGGTGCCAAATGCTGGTAGCAAGAGAACATATCCCTAAGTAGAATAAGATTAGCTAGAATTATCACCAAGCCATAGAACAGCAATGCAGCACATACAAATGACTTGCAGCAAATCTGGAGAGGCACAACTATTAAGTAATATGTTTAGGCACAAGTCCCTATATGTAATAGTGAACATATATGTACTACAACTAGATAGGAGTTAGATAGGAAATAGATGGATAAGTGAGAGAGACATACAAGAGAAGTATAAATATATATGAGAGTCATAAGAGGGTAAGAGAATCGTATGTGAGGCAAAGCATGTATTGAAGGCTAGTTAAGGATGTATGACAATGTACTATATTATATGATGAATATATGAGAATTGAGAAGTAATATATGAATGGTGTATAAGTTTATGTTTATTTTCCTTTGTATTATCCTATAATTCACCACATTATTATGTAATTCACTACACATGTTCTGATTATTTTCCTTATCCATCACACTAGGGTAAAACACAACACTAACATAGAAATAACACAAATCTCTAGTCTATGATTTCTTGTTGACATTAAGAACCGTTGCCAAGATCCTAGTTGTTTGTATTAAGGAGAGGACCAACCCCAAGGAGGGTACTGTGGTGAGAAAAGTTTCAAAGAAAAAGGATTATAGATAAGTATGGAAGCAATATTGATGTTGTGCAGTAGCGCACACTAGGTCCTAGCCCTCAAGGGGGTTAGGAATCTAATGAAACACACTTATTCTGGGAGGAGGGGTGAATCAATATAGATTAAAACTTTACACCTTCTTAACTCAATCAAGCATAGCAATGCTACTTTAAAACTTAATCATCCACAACAATAACACGCATGCAAGATTTAGCAATTAAGAACATGGGAGGAACACATGATTTACGTGGAAATCCTTACGAGAGAAAAACACAGCAAAATAATGCTTATATAAAACTTCTCTTACAATCTTCATAGGAACCAACCTACTAGAGACACCAATCTCCACTTAGAAGATTCGTAGGCACCAACCTCAATCACAACAAAGTCTTTATCTTCCTCAAAACTGCTCTAACAAATCTTCTCAAATCTTTCTTGAAATCTGATATAAATCACCTTGAAGAGTGCTATAAATCTGCCTTCAATCACTTGAAAGATCTGCTATAAATCTACCTTAAATCTCCTTCAAGATCTGCTATAAATCTGCTTTCAATCACTTGAAAAATCTGCTATAAATCTGCCTAAAATCTCCTTCAGGATCTGCTATAAATCTCCCATCAAGGTCTGCTCCAAATCAGGCACAACGTTTGCTACAACTTAGCTCTTAGGTCTGCTCCAAATTAGCTCTTAGATATGCTCCAAATCTGCACTTTGGCCTGCTCCAAATCAGCTCTTAGATCTGCTCTAAAATGGGAAAATTATTTGCATTGAATTGCATTATGAAAGTCCTCCAAACACCTTCTATTTATATGCCATCAAGTGCCTTTTCACAACCTAGGTCGGCCTCATAATAATATTTATTTATTAAAAAAAGACCTTTCCCCAAGGTGGGCGCACCACTCAAAGGGGGTCGGCCCCTATAATAAATAATTTTAAATTGCCTTTTTTAATTTCCTTTGGACACCACTATGAAGGGGTCCTCTATTTCTTATTTTGTTTCTCAATTTGGCGCCAAGTTTGGATGAGGTTGGCTAGCAATTATGGGTACAAAAATTGGAATAAACACACTATGGAGGTTGGCTAGCATTTGCACATAAATATTTCATAAGCTTTAATATCTCATTTGGCAACAATATTTTCAACAATCTCCCCCTTTGTCATTGATGGCAACCCTTGCAAAAAAATGATCTTGAAATGCAACAAGACCATCTCCCCTTGACTGAAATGCTCCCCCATAATCTACTCCTCCCCCTTTGACATCAATGGCAAAGGGTTTCCAGGGCTGAAAGATGAGGCAATGAATGGCTCCCCCTGAATATATGCTTCTTTTGAAGCATTTAGTGACTGGATGAGAGTGATATCACTCCCAATTTATCCCTCAAAGTACTCAAAAGTTTCTTTTGGTAGTGGTTTCATGAAAATGCCCGCAATCTATTCCTTTGTAGCAACATATTCCAACTTCACTTGCAGATCAACCACTTACTCTCTTAGGAAATGATATTTGATCGAAATATGCTTCATTCTAGAGTGCATAACTGGGTTCTTCGATATATTAATTGCACTTGTATTGTCACAAAAGATGGATATGGGATGCTCATATTCAACCTTGATGTCCTTCAAGGTTTGCTTCATCCAAAGGTCTTGAGTGCAACAAAAAGCTGCGACAATATATTTCGCCTCTGCTGTGGACAACAAAACCAACTCCTATTTCTTACTTAGCCAAGATGCAAGATCGGGGCCAAGAAAGAATGCTTCTCCACTTGTGCTTTTTCTGTCATCAATATTGTCGGCCCACTCCACATCCATGTACGTTGTGAGGGTAAAATCTACACCTCTTGGGTACCACAACCCAAAATCCATGGTGCCCTTTAAGTATTTGAATATCCTCTTCACTACTTGCACATGTGTTTCCTTTGGTGCAGCTTGAAATTGTGCCACCAAACCAACTACTTGCATAATGTTGAGTCTTGTTGTTGTCAAATATAGTAGACTTCCAATCATGGACCTATATAGAGTTTGATTTGCCTCTGGAGATTACTTATTTTTGCTTAATTTGCATCCTATGACCATGGGAGTACTCACTGGATTGTAGTCCTCCATCCTAAACTTCTTCAGCATTTCTTTAGTATACTTGGTTTGTGAAATGAGTATTCCCTTATCTAATTGTGAAATTTGCAACTTGAGAGAGAAAGACAACTCACCAAGCATGGACATTTCGAACTCCTTTTGCATGTTCTTAGCAAATTCCTAGCACAACTTATCATTGCTACCTCTGAAAATAATGTCGTCCACATAAACTACAACAATCAACTAATGATCACCTTCAGATCTGATGTATAGATTGCTATCGGCAATACCCTTTTTGAAGCCCTGCTATTGTAGATACTTGTCCAACCTTGAGTACCAAGCCTTGAGGGCTTGTTTCAGCCCATAAAGTGCCTTCTTTAGTCTACATACATAGTCCTCGTTCTCTGCTAGAAGAAATCCTTTTGGCTGTTCAATATACACTTATTCCTCCAAATTACCATTAAGAAAAGTTGATTGACATCCATTTGATAGACTTTGAAACTATTGAAACAAGCAAATGCTAAGAACATCCTTATAGCTTCCATATGAGCAACAAGAGCAAAAGTTTCTTCAAAATCAATTCCTTTGACTTGAGCATATCCCTTGCATACTAATCTTTCCTTGTTTCTCACAACTTGGCCATCTTCATTCAACTTGTTCTTGAATACCCACTTTGTGCCAATCACATTTTTATCCTTAGGTCTTGGGACAAGTTCCCAAGTTTTGTTCTTCTCGATTTGATCTAATTCTTCTTCCATAGCCTTTATTCACTTCCTTCTATAAAATTCTTTGGTTCCATTCTAGAGAGCAAGCATAATTTTGCATGTTCAGATGAATTGGCTAATCTCCTCTTTGTTTGAATCTTTGTATCTCTGTGACCAATGATCAGAGTTTTTGGATGGTTCTTTTAGACAAATCTGGATGGAGTCTTGGCTGGTGCTTTAGATGATGTTTTTGGATTTCCTTGTTCAAACTCACCATTTTCACCTTCTTCCTCTATTTATTCTTCTTTAATGCTATCTTCTTGATGATCAACTTCTTGTACTATTTATTTTTGATGCCTTTCTTCATCAACTCTCACATTTGCACTTTCAACAATTTTGTGCAATCTTTTATTATAGCATCTATAGGCGTTGCTTCTTGTGGAATATCCAAGGAAGATGTCTCCATCACATTTGGAATCAAATTTTCCTATCTTTGTCATCTCCCCTGATATAGCATTTTCTTCTGAACACTTTAAAATATTTCATTGATGCAGGCTTTCCCTTCCAAAGTTCATAGGGTGTTTTGTTATTGTGTACCCAAATTTGTGCTCAATTTACAACATAGAGTGTCATATGCAGTGCTTCTTTCTAGATGGTGTCAGTAAGTTTCGACTCATTCAACATTGCTCTTGCCATTCCTTGGATTGTCCTGTTTTTTCTTTCAACAACTCCATTTTGCTGTGGAGTCCTTGCAGTTAAATATTGCCTTTTTCTTCTGTGTCGTTCACATAAATCTTGTAATGTCCCCTTTTTAGCCTGGGTTAGTGTTTGACGGATTAGCCTATCATCAGGTCCTTGTAGGCTAATATTGGTGATTAGAGGGCCTTGTGGGGGGAGTTAATTGGTTCTCCAAATGGCAGTTGGTAGTGTTTTCTTCTCCAGTTCCTTGGCATTTTTAGAGGTGATCATCTCCATGGTTTTCTGGCTCCATTTATATACACTTACTATTTTTAGTAAGTCAGTTGGATGTTGGAGGCCAACCTTACTATTTTTAGTAAGGCATCCAGTTGGGTAGAGTGAACAGTGGGTTAGCCTGTGGTGTTGTCAGAATTGATTAATGATGAGTTTTAATGGAGTTAAGATATAATTAATTATTATTAAAGTCATTACTTTAATAATAATTAAATTAATAAAGTGAATATCATTAATGCTTTCTAAATGACCTTATAATATATGGTTTTATTTAAATACAAGGTCAATTAATGAAATCATAAAGGTGGTGCCCACTTGAAGATTATATTATTTGAAATATCAAAAGCAAATAGAGTATATTATTAAATGGATGAAAAAGAAAGGAGAAGTCGTGCTTTTCATGAGGTGATATTAAAAGCTTTGAAAAAGCACATTGAGCATTATTGATTATTATTGAAACTTGTGAAATTTCAAGAGCTTGTTCAGGGGACAAACAAGGGTTTCTTGCTGTTGCGATCCAGTCTTGGAGAACGTTCATTCTCTCAGATTCTTGCATTCCACAGGTGTGAAATAACACCCAAAGGTTGCAATCATCAGGTGGCTTTACATCAAAAGTCACATTGTGCACATTGAAGAGTTAATTTCAGGGTTATGAGAAGAACATTGCTTGAGATCAAAATTATATCTGCTGAGATAGGTTTTAATTGCTGATTATATGCTTGTTGGGCCATACAATTGTCATTTCTAGGTCGTACTTGTGTCCTTTTGTTGGGCTGTATAGATACTTAGGGGTGGCATTTGAACTCTAGGCTGAAACGCCTAGTCTTTGTGCTTCATTCCACCTTCATTAGGGGTGGCCAGACCATAGCCATCAATTGGATGCATTATGAAAGTGGAGGAATCAGTTTCTGGAGCTTGGCGTCCATCTACTTGGTGATCCAGTTTGCTAATATGATAGTTTCAGACCTGCAAATAAAAGCTTTGGTTCCTGGGTATGACTGATATTGTAATTTTTGAAGTATCAATAAAATCTGAATTGAAAGTTTATTGTATTTGCTTCATCATTTCTCTTGTTTGCATTTGTCAATATTCTTCATTGCATTACCTGGCAAACTTTCTTCAAAGCACCAAAAAACTCAAAACAATCATTAAACCAGTTCAAACCAAACAGGCAGATTTGTTAGCAAATATCTCAGATCAAAGTGGGATATTTCAAATCTTCAAACTCATTCGAGGTGAATTCTCCTCCTCTAGCTGATCTAAGGCATTCTATTCTCAAACTGGTTTCATTTTCTAAAAGAGCCTTAAATATCTTAAACTTCTCAAGAGCTTCTGATTTTTATTTTAGGAAGGTAATCCAAGTCATCCTAGAATAATCATCTATTAATAACATGAAGTAGCTCAAGTCAGTATGAATGAGTTCCAAGGGCTTTGATGTAGAAAACTCCTTTGACTTGAAACTCAATCTTGTTTGCTTTCCACACTGGCATAGTTTGCAAATTGCATTAGATCGTTTTGCTATCCTTGGCATGCCCCTTACAACTTGCTTATGGCTAATCTTCACTAGGTTGTCAAACTTTAGATGTCCCATCCTTTTGTGCCATAGCCAACTCAAATCTTCTTGTGCCATGCAACACTTTTCTCCTTTGACTTCACTAAGAGTGTAGAGATTGTTTGCAGTCCTATTTGCATCTGCTACCAGTTTCCCTATTCTTGTTTTTTTGATTTCGCAACCGCTTGGATGAAATGTCAGTGTGCCCTTGATCACACAATTGACTGACACTTAGAAGATTGTGTTTCAACCCTTCGACGTACAATACATTCTTAGTCTTTGTCTTTCTGTTGTCGAAGCTAATAGTTCCTTTTCTTGCAATTCTTGTTGTAGCATTATCTCCAAACTTTGTAGTGCCTCCATTAATTTCCTTCAGAGTGATGAACTTGCTTTTATCCCCTGTCATATGTCTTGAGAAACCACTATCAATGTACCATTGATCTTCTGTGATGAGCCTAGCCTAAGCTGACTCCAAAACTCATCTTTGTTCCCTTAAAATTTTGTCAAACACTTTGTTTGCTGATATAGTGTTTTTGGTTTGATGTTGCTTGATAGAAAGAATGCCAAGATAAATAGAATGCTTAAAAAAACACTTCTACAATGTCTATAATCAGATATAAATGCAATATGATGTTCTTTTTGGATTTTCAAATACAAGTACATGAGAACTATGAGTGCAAAGTGGAGCTACAGCTTGTTGACATTTAGTCAAACACTTGCCATGCATAGTATCAATGATAATTACAAATGCAATAATATCTATCTCAGACCAGCACTTGTGTCTCCTTTATTGCTATCAAATCGTTCACTACAATGATGATATCAAACTGCCAAGACTCTTGGCATTACAACATATGATTATCAAATGATTTTCTGAGTACAATTTGCAGCCTTAGCATGAAATCTAAATATGCACATGTATGCAACCTACAGCTGTAACTATACTCTAAGTATGCAATGCTAATGGACTGATTAATGAAAAGAACCTGCACCTACAACAGAAAACTAATGCCAATCTTATGCCACTACAATGACTGGTGAATACAATGCTTCTAATGACTGAAAATGCAATGCATACATGCTGATTACATTGATAAATAACTGAAATGTAATGACTGATATGAAACCTGGAGATGGATAGCTGCCATGAAGAATAATTCGATTCTCTTCTAATACAATGAAAATTCCTCCAATAATGAAGCACCCAGGTGTCTCATCAACTGGCAATGCTCTATGAATTTTATCAGATTTTATTTCTCCCTCTTTGCTTGGAATCGCTGCTCCTAATCTTGGCCGCCCTTGTTTCTATGCTCAGATTTTTGTATTAATTAATGTGCAGCTTCAACGTCCTTCCTTAGGCAGCAAACGCAATCAAAAAATCCTCACCCATAAAGCGCCAACACCTCCTAGCAATAATGAACCAAAGTGAAGCCCTTATATGCAAAATCGTGGCTTCAAGAGATGACTGTAATCAACATATCAGACCCGCAACCTGCCCTCCAAATGATCTGATAACATGAAGAAATCGATGTCAATGAATGATACAATAGTCCTCAATGCAAAGCACCTCTAACTCCACAAATATGCACACTACTGTAGCGTTTTACAGTAGCATGGCACTATTCACGTGTACTGTAGCAGCCAACACTAATTCTAATCTGGGATTGATTATCTTTTAAAACCCTTGTAGAAAACTTCACCAATTTGCACAAATGAAAGGATAGAATTATCCTCTCCTCAATTGCAACCCTTCAAGAGATCTTTCACTCCCTCAGTTATGCTATCAATAGGAAGTTTTCGTTTCCTATGATTAAAGAAGAAAACTGCGAAGGCTCCACAATTAAAATCAATCAAAAATAATATTCATCAACTGGATGCTGAGAATGAGATCTTACCTCACTTTTTATTCTTTCCTTAGGAGAGCTCAAACACCTTCCTGGCCAATGTGGGATAAAAGATCTATTCCTACATTAAATTATTCACTTAACGCACTTTAATATATTAAAGTGACTTTATAACTTTATAATAATATTAAAATATTAAATAAATCACTTAAGTCACTTAAACTTTAATATCTCTTGATGTACTTGTCTGATTGCTAAGCCGTCTGAGCTAGGAGTCGACTCTCCCTGTTTTCCATGTGATCGGATGCCCGTCTAAAAATAGAAACCCTGAACAGTGACTTACTATAAATAGTAAGTATGTGAAATTGAGTCTAGAAACAGCTGCAAAGGCCCAATCAAGGTCGACACTGCCAATATGCTCTGCTTAGGTGTTTTTCTATTAATAGGAACCTTGACTCTCCCAAAATAGTAACTTACTATAAAAAGTAAGTGTGCCAATCTGAGTCAAATAACGTGTGCAAAGGCCAAAACCTGAATCCAGCTGAAGAGTAATGTCTCTAATCATTGAGTAACTGCCACACGAGACCCTCTATCCAGACATATTAGCCTACAAGGGTCAGGAATAGGCTAAATCCACCAAACTCTGATGCTCGCAAAATGGGGACATTACATCTTCATTTTGTGCATGTATGGCTGCTTGTACAAGCATGGAATTTTCTTTTGTATCAAGCTCCTTCTTTTTCCAATTTTTTGTAGATTCCTCTGGTTTGTCAATAACATCCTCCCTTTTGTTTTGTTTTGAAGGTTCGGAGAAGTCACTTCTACAAGAACGCATTATATGGCCAAAATTATTGCACTTGTAGCATATGATATTGTAATCCATTAGAAGGGAAAATGGATTATAGTTTCTCTTTAGGAAACCCAAATCCCCCCTTGCTCGAGCTCTGCAATCTATTGCCTTGTGACCAAACTTATTGCAAAAGAAACAATAGCCATAAAAAGAATATTGGAACCTATTCTTTTGTGCTTGCCTTTGAGGGAATGGTTGCTTGAAGCCTTCATTGTTGTCTTTGCGAGGAACGTTGATCTTTTGAGTAGTATTATTCTCTCTCTTCTTTGAACCATCATTATTGATGGAGCCTTTGATCATATTTGCATAACTTTTGGACTTTTCTTCATTTGTCTTCTTTGGTAGCTTTGTGGAGTTGGAGCATGAACCTTCTTTGTTTGTCTTCTGTTTTTCGGTTTTCCTCAAAACCAAGACTTGTCTTGATAAAAGGTGATCTTTGGGAGTTTATAATATCCTCTAAGATTTCGGTGCTCTTTTCGTACTTCAAGCTTTGGTTTGATTTTTCCAACTCCTTCCTTAAAGAAACAACGTCAAGCTCCAACTTCTCGCACTCCAATTCCTTTTCCTTCAGCTAGTCTCTTACAATTTCTTCAATTCGCTTTGCTTCCTCAATTTGAACCTTCAGATCCATGATAGTTCTTTCTAATTCTTCAAGGCTTTGAGATGATTTAACTTTGGTTCCACTATCTTCTTGAAGTTGTGATTTTAGTCTTGAATTCCTTCTCTTGAGCTTCTCAGTTTTATTATAGGAAAAATGTAGTTCCTTCTCAAGATCCTCTTCTTCATCATCTCCAATGTGTTCTTCCTTCGAATCTTCTTCCTATTTTCCTCTATCACCATAAAGAGGATCTCCTCTAGATCATTTTTAGAGTAGCTTTCACTGCTTTCTTCGGATGAGCAACTTGTTTTATGAATATAGAGACTCTTTTTATGTATTCGAAAGTTCTTCTTCCCTTGCTTTCCTTGTGCGCTCTTTTTCTTGTTGTAACGATGTTTCTTTTCTTTCCTTTTGTAGTGTTCTTCTTCACTACTTTCACTCTCGGCCTTTGGACATTTAGAAGCAAAATGACCTATTCTACCACAATTAAAACATTTAAGAGTGGACTTACCTTTATGTTTGTTGGATCCTTTCTTGTACTTTCTTACAAAGTGTAATTCTTCATCACTTGAACTTTCATTTGATGTATATCCTTTGTTCTTCATCTTCTCGGATGCTTTAAAGACAACTTCTCTTTCCCCGTCCTCTTTTCATATGCCATAAGGATCCCACACAACTCGTTCATCTTCAAAGTGTCTAGATTCTTCATCTCCTCGATGGCAAAAACTTTTGCATCAAATCTCATTAAAAGAGATCGTAAAACCTTTTGCACAATAGTTGCCTCTACCTTTTCTCTGTAATATCCCCTTCTTGCACTGAGTCAGTTCGAGGTTTCCATTAGCCTATTCTCAAGTTCCTGTAAGCTAAGCAGATATGGTTAGGGGACTATGTGTCTTGAGGAGAGCTCTAGCAGGTGATTTTGGTGTATTCCGTGAGAGTTTCTATTTTTAGGATATGGCTATTTTTAGTAAGTGCTATTTATAGCACTTGGTCTTGGCTTCTATCTCCTTTCAGTTCAGTGTCAGTGCTTCCAATTATGGCCTTCTAATGGTTGTCGGATTGATATTTGATATATGTCACTTAAGTTTTCTTTTATAAAGTTACTATATAACTTAAGTGAGGTGGTGTGTTCATATAAAAAAGTTCCCTCATTCCAATGCCTAGGAAAGTGGTCACTTCAAGTTGTTCTTAAAAGGGAAGATAGACTTCCCAAGTTGGACACCAAGATTAAAGGAGAGATAAAGTGTTTTTTTAATTTGAGATGTGAGCTCAAAAAGGGATCGAACCTCTTGGGGATAATTTCATGTTATTTCAAGTGAAACGAGAGGGAAAAATATTTAAATTCAAATGCAAGTTCCCCTAACTCTTCCCTCACTTTATAAATATGAGTTTGAGCTCTCATTTGGATGGAAGAGGTTTTGACAACTTAAGGAGATGCTGCTAGAATGAGCTTAGGGAGTTCTTCTTTTGATGGTTGAGGATGAAAACCCTTTTCTTGGTTGTTGGTTTCGGTGGTGAAACATCCATCCTAGCTGGTTGGTGTTCTTGGTTTGAGATTGACAGTGATTTTGGCTTGGTTTGGTGATTTGGGTTTGAAGAAGATGAACATTTACGAAGTTTTTTGATATGGTGTTTAGTTTTTTGGTGTGATGTGAGCTTTCTTGGAGTCTGGTTCAAGTTGGTAGAAATTAGATGTTTTTTTTGTGAGCTAGTGTGCTTTTTCTGAAATACTGGAAAACAAAGTTTTCTCATAACTCAGTGGGACTGCTAAGTATCATTTTGGGTATTATTTCATTGTATTCCTCTTTGTTCAGCACCATCTTTTGAGCCATCACATGTGGGTTATGATGAAGAACTGAATTTATAATGCAAATTGGCCTCTAGACAAGCACCATTCTTCTTTGGTCACGTGAGTTTATTGGTCACACAAATCTGCATACCTTTTTCGCGTGGGTTTTCCATGTTTTTAAATCTGCATTGATTGGTTGTTGGATCTAAGTCATTTGGAAGAGATTGGAGAAGTTTGTTGATCATCTAAAGGCCTGAAAATACACATTTTGGCTTTGTAATCAGGTCTGTAATTAATTCTTTAAGTCTAACTTCAATTTATTGTTTGATGCAAATCTGATTTGTAATGGTGTTCAATATGATTTGATGCAAAGAAATGCTTATTCTCTTTCTATGCAATGTTATTCAACGTATGCAACAAACATGATGATTAGAACTTGAAACAAAACACATTCTACATCTCCGTCTTATTCTATCAACAAACAAAAATCAAGGAGTGAACATTTCAATGGTATCAGAGCACAAGTTTCCTGCCATCCTATATTAGTTATCTATAATAAGCTATACATCTTCTATGAGAGAGAGAACAAAGATATTTTCATAGGGAACAGAGGAAAGCACATTGGCAGCCCCCACAGGTTCTAGAAGGTGAGACAGTTTCAGGCATTCTTGGAATGCACTAGGATCCTCTTAGAGATAGTGAGAACATTACAGGGAACATGGTAGATAGAGATAAGGGTAGGGCAAGTTCTGTTAGCCCCAACTCAAGGGTTGAAAAGAAGTTTGATACTGTGTTCCAGGTCCTTTTGGGGACGGGGACGGGGGGACGGCTGGGGACGCGTTTTAGGGACGTTTCCTAGGGGCTCATTTTTAGGGGACGGTTGGGGACGGCGACATACAAAATACGTATATATATATATATATGATTTTTTCAAAATTTATTAATATATTATTATATTATAGACAGAGAGAGGGAAAGAGAGAGATATATGTCAATAAATTAATAATTACTCACACCAATATAATAAATCGTGAGAGTAGTAGCATAACAAGTAACAACATAATAAATCATAAATGTCATTAGCATTATAAAATGTATCATAGCAATATGAAACATCAATAAAACCATGGTATATCAATATCCAAATGTTTCAAACATGCATCCAAAAGTCTCAAAGTTCAAAGTTCCAACAGTCTATGAAATTAAGCCTCATTCGGGCTATCAATATCAAAAGATTGAGAACTATCTGAGTCACTATCATCTTCTGGCAAGAGTGGATCATCCAATGGTAGCCCGACCAATCCTGGTTGCACCTCATCCTCATCAATTTGTCTAACGTCCTCAGGATCAACATCCCATCGTGCTGCTGGAGTTTGCCGATACTCAGTAGTCTGACGGTCCTGAAGTCTCAAGGCACTATGAACTGCAACTAATTTCTCAGCTCGTTTTGAAGTAAGCCTATTCCTCTTAATGGAGTGTATGAAGCCATAGGTGGACCAATTCCTCTCTGCAGCAGAGGAACTAGCAATCTGTGAAAGCAAACGAATGGCAAGTTGTTTCAAATCTGGTGTGTCCTTCCCATGAAATTTCCACCATCCAATGGGGTTGTTCTGTGCAATGGTGGCCCTATCTGTCCTAGCTTCTGGTTTGCTGAATGTAGGACCCTGAAGATCAGCAAACATAAGCCACTGCTCTCTAATAATGGTTGCTATCTCATCGGTATACATTTTACGAAGGGCTGCTGTAAGCCCCTCTATCACCTCGTCATCCTCAGAAGGAAGCATTCTGCCAGGTCTAGGTACATACCACTTCGGATTAAGAGCATAGGCAAGCATATGAAGAGGGGTATTCATTGTGTTCCACCTCTTTGTCACAATAGGCCTAATATGGTCCTCATAAAATCTCAACTCAGGTTCCTTTTGACGAATAGCTTGCTTCATTTGGTCAAGCATGCTATCAAAAGTCTCATATATCTCTCCCAAGTTAGGAGAGTCTGTATCTGCATACCGGATTACCCTCACAGCTGGTGATATGAAAGAGCAAATATACCTACAAGCAACAAATTAAATATTAGAACTTTTAAAATAATAAAATACAAACTACAAAGTAAAACAAAGTGTAACAAATTCAAAATTTCAAAAACAATTTAAATTTTCAGATTTCTTACTTGATAGTGGCCCACCAAGTTTCACTAAGTACTCTCTCTCTCACTTCCTTGCCTTCGTTTGTCTTCGACAGATTCCACCTTTTCCAATCTGTACAAACAACCATGGCTTGTAGAGCATCTTGGACCTCCATCATCCTCTCCAACAAAATATAGTAGCTAGCATATCTAGTCTCAACTGGTTTGAGGAATTCTTTCTTTGAATAAGACCGGAATAGTGCATGTGAAGTGTGATGGTTGCATACAAACATTTGTATGCCTCTAGCCTCTGCAACTGCTGCCCTCACCCAATCTATTTTTCCAATGTCTTTCAAAGCATTATTCAAAGCATGTACACAGCATGGAGTCCAAAAAATATGTTTGTAAGCATTCTCAATCATCAAACCAGCTAGCTTACAAACACGAGCTGAATCTGTCACAACCTGCACAACATTAGAAGGCCCAACCTCCTCTACAGCCTCCCTCAAAATGCCAAACTGAAAATCAGCATCCTTACGCTTCCCAAAACAATCAACAGCTCGAAAAAAGTATGAACCAGCAGGGCATGTAACAATAACATTAATGAGTGGCCTATGTTGAATATCAGTCCACCCATCCATGACAATGGAACAACCAGTCCTAAGCCATGTCTGCCTCATCTCCTCCATCAACAAGGTAGCTTTTGAATATTGTTTGTCAAGGAGGGAGGTACGCAATCTATGTTCTCCAGGGGGGGCATAAGAGGATCCAACTGACAATATTTCTTTCACCATAGTTTTGAAATAAGGTGACCTTGCCAAATGAAATGGAAGAGCATGTGCATAAAAGAATTTGGCCACTGCATCATCAGCTTGCTCACGTTTTTGTGTATTCATCAACCCCATGATTGAAGTTTTCTCACTTGCTTTCTTCTTCCCTCTATCACAAGTCTCTGAAACTGATACATTGGAAGAGCCTTGCAAATCAGCTAATGGTCGTTTTCTATTTTGAATGGTAATGATTTGGTCATCACTACATCCAGCCAACTTTGCAAATTGAAGTTGCTGCTCCAATGTTATTGCTGTACAAACTCTAACACCTTTTCCACAGTCACCCACTAGATGGCCTCTAATCCTAGTATAGCTCCCATGGTAAGTAGATTTACAAACATGACAAAGCCATTTCTTGCTGCCCCCTGAATTTTTTTGCTTGTTGACAGTCACATCTGTGGCAAACTGACGCAATGGTTTGTTGCGGTTGAAAGGGCCTTTTGCAAATCTTTGAAGAGTGGGTATAGGGCATGCAAAATGGTCTGAAGAAGCATGGGTTGGATTTTTAGAGGTAGAAGAAGGATCTAATGACATTCTTTGAACTTCATTTTCACTCTCACTACCCTCACCCTCATAACTATCACTGCCATTGCTGTTGCTGCTCATTTTGAAATTTGTATGAAGTTTGTATGCTGGTTGAAAATCTGAAAGTTTGTAAAAATTATACCAAATCAATGAATCATTTAATCAATGAACCATTCAATGAATCAACATTGAAAACAAAAATGAAAATAAAAGCAAAGATTATTATTAAAAATTAAAAACAATGATAAGCTAATATCATAATACAGAAGCAAATTTTTTTAAAAAAATTAATCTCAAACCTGGAAGTAGGAAATGGTACTAAGAAAAATGCAGCTCCCAGCTCCTCAAGGCGTCCCAAAATGCAGCTTGATTGAAGGAAAAAATGCACAAATGGAAGCAGCCGCGACTTTACCCTAGGCGTTGGAAAAAAAATTTGAAAAAAATTGTTTCATGGCTCTTTCAAATGCAAAAACGCCTCTGTTAAATGCTCAAATGCAGGAAGAAGAAGGCATAAAATGATTTAGATTGGTCTTTTACCTTGAATCGCCCTTGCTGTGAACTGTGAACTCAAACTATGAAGTGTGAAGTCGTCGCCCTAGCCTCAGCCGCGCTTTGCTTGAGAACCAAAATATTAACAATATAAATGAATCATATTTGATAGCTTCTTCCTTTTAAGAAACTTTTTTAGGTTTTATATTGTTTTTCTTCCTTGGACGTCGCCAAAAAACGCAGAAATAATACGTTTTTTAAAACAAAAATTGCAATTTTAAAGTTTTGTGCGCGGGGGACGGCAAGCCGTCCCCGGGGACAGCGAGGGACGTTCCCAACGTCCCCTGCCGTCCCCGGGGACGGGGGAACGTTCCCAGAGGAGAGGAAACGTCCCCCCCGTTTCCTATGAATTTCTGACTTTAGGGGACGGCCGGGGACTGTCCCCGATGCGTCCCCCCGTCCCCGGGACGGGTGGGGACGGGTACAGAGGGTTTTGGGGCAGGGGACGCGTCCCCGTGTAACATAGGTTTGATACAATGATGGACATGATGTCCCAACTTTTGGGTAAGATTGGACAAAGTATACCACAAAATAACACCCAAGGCAATCAAAACAATACACATGGCAGCCATACATATATTGGGGAAAATAGTTATACTAATCAGCAAGGTAATAATGACAGGCAGCATATAGCAACAGGGTCAAACACAATCCCTAGGCCTTTCCAACCCACTTTTATACAAAGAGATGTATTATAGGTTGCTCATGAGACTCCTCTACCATTGGTGGATGAGTTATGGAATGCCTATGTAGAGTATGACACCATTCTTGAAGCTATTAAAAACAACTTAACTTTCAATGAATTTATGGATCGAAGAGGGGTGGAGGTAGAGCTAATCATAGAGGAAAAACAGTTCAGAGGGACCTACACCAAGCTTTGGGCAAGGTAATGCTTGCTCATTTTGATGGTAGTGATAAGTGTACAACTAGGGGTACAAAAGTTGGATAATTATCTAGGACTTATACCTATAACTAAGGATGAGGCAATTAAGTTTACCACTCTACACCTTGATAGAGTTGCTCATGAGTGGTGGTACCATGGCCTTATCACCTTGGGTCACAAATCTATCACTACATTTAATGAGTTTACTTCTAAACTCATTGAAACATTTGACAAAAAAGATCTTGAGTTGCATTTTAGAGAGCTGGTACAGTTGAAACAATATGGTATAGTGGAGGCATACATAGCAGATTTTTAGAGACTCTTAGTTATGATTTTTGGGATTACAAAGAGAAGATTGATAGTATTGTTTAGTGAGGGACTCATGGAGCCACTTAAGGGGTGGAGTAAGGCATTTGACCCTCCATCCTTGCAAGAAGCAATGAAGAAGGCAAGGAGTATGGAGTGAGCTGCCCCTAAGTCTAAATTTCAGTCCAAGTATTTCCCAAACAAAAAGGATGAAAACCATTTTACAAAGGACTCCAAACAGCCAAAGAAATCAGTCACGAGGCTTGATAGTGAGGCACTAAATGATCTAAGGAGGAAAAATCTATGCTTCACATGCAAAGAACCAGAGCCCCAGGACATAAGTGTGCATCAAAGGGGAAGGTGAACCAAATAGAGTACTTTTCAGCTAATGAATCAGCAGAAGAAAAATCAGACTAGCAATCTGATTCAAAGGGAAAAGAGGAGGATGAATCTTCAGAAGAGTCTGAAAAGGAGGAGAATGATAGAGCACTTGCCCAACTCCATAGTTTTCAAAAGAATGAGTCCCTATGCATTAAAGGAGTATTAGGTGGACAGTGATTGGTTGCTTTGATAGATACAAGTGCCACTCATAATTTCATAGATGAGGGACTTGTAGCACGTAGGGGACTTTAGACACAGGATGTAGATGGCTATAGAGTGATGGTTGCAGATGGTTTTGCTATTACTTGCACAAGGATAATCCCATAGTTGAGTTTACAATTGGGTAACTACGAAGTCAATGATGATTTCTATGCGGTTAGCATTGGAGACATGGATGCTGAGTTCAAATTAGAGGATAAGAATATGAGATTACACTTAATTTTCAGACCATGGAGCTGAAATTCAAATTAGAGGATAAGAATATGGTGTTGAGGGGAATGTCTAGTGAAGGGCCATGGGTAGTCTGTTTCAAATGCATGGAGAGATTATTTAGACATGATCAGGTAGAGTGGACAGCAGAGTGTGTGGTTATGCCCACAATTACAAAGGAGGAGAAGCACTCTTATCATCCAGAGATTCAATCTTTACTATCTAAGCGAAGCAAGGTTTTTAGTAGCATACCTTTTGGTAGGCCTTTTGATAGAGGTATTGAGCATGTGATCGAGTTGGAGGAGGATGCTAAACCCGTTATTACCACACCATACAAGAATCCTAAGAGGCACAAGGATGAGATAGAGAAAGCAAATAAGGAGCCTTTGGATATGGGGCATATTAGACAAAGTAAGAATCCATTTGCTTCTTTTGTTGTGTTGATGAAGAAGAAGGATGGGACTATGTGCATGTGCATAGGTTACAGGGAATTGAATAAGAAAACCATTAAAAACAAACACCCCATTCCACAAATAGATGAGCTCATTGATGATATACATGGAACAGTCTATTTTTCTAAGATAGACTTGTGATCTGGATACATCAAATTAGGGCCAAAGAGGAGGATATAGAGAAAACAACATTAGATGTCACTTTGGCCATTTTGAGTTCCTTGTCATGCCCTTTGGGTTGACTAATGCACCTGCTGCGTTTCAGTCATGCATAAACAGGATATTCAGTAAGCCTTATTGAGGTTTATGCAGTTGTCCCAACCTAGATATGCTATTGTTCAAGATGGTTGCATAGATTCACATTTTTCTTAAGCATTTGGAGGTTTTCCCCAAAGTGGTGAGACTTCTTAGTATGCTATATAGTAATTGTAGGCTCAGGCCCTACAATTCTGCAAATCTCTCTACTTCATTTTATGCAGATGTGGTGAAACCGTGAAAGCTCTTGATTTATTTCTGTAGATCTGTTATTTTCTTGTGCTAGTTTTGTAAAATTCTAGTATTGGTATCTTTACACATGCAAATTCATGAGGAAGAGGTCAGATGCTTTCTGAATTATAGCTTTTGGAACTAGAATTGAGATAGTGGGAGAAACACTGCAACACGACACTCTAGAGAAACTAGTGGAACTGTTGGCAGACTCATGGACAGTGAATATTCGAGCTACTGTTGCAGGAGATGGAGGTCCTCTGGAATTGAGGCAGAGTAAGAAACACTGAAGGGAGAGAGCAAACTAAAGCAATGGTTGGAAGACTTATATGCACAGCAAGTTTTCATGCTCTTGTTTCAGGAGGTGGTACTCCAATTAAAACGGTAGGCAAGAGATTTTCCCCCAAACACAAAGGTATATAGGGCAGCTAAAATAACTATGAGAGTTGAACATATATGCTTCCTAGCCATAAATGTTGATCCCCTGATACAAAACATCTTCTCCTCCTTTGGGGTAAGGATCTCCTCCTAACTTCCAGAATCATATCATGCAGAATTTTAATTTGCCTGGTTCACTTGCTTTGTGTGTTGATAACTCTTGATAATTTGCAGTAAGAATCTGGTTCATATGTTGAAGCCAATCTTCCTGCCAGTCTCTTATTTACAATGCAGCTGATAATGTTTTTAATATGGTTTGTGTTCTTGCTGATATTTTTGGTCTAGTGCCTTATCATGGACCTATTATTTGACATGTTTCTCAGATTTATCATTCTACCAAAAGATCTGATCATAAATCTGACAATGTTCATGCTCCTGCTGATGGTCTTCCTCTAGTTCCTCCATGGACCTATCTGTTTGATATGTTCCTGAGATTGCTCACTTCACCCCTAAAGTTCATGAGTATGTTATCTTAATGAGAGATGAAATTATTGCTGTCATTTATGAAGCAGATGCTACTTCATTTGTAGATAATGATCTCAAAGAAAGCAATTGGTTTCTACGGTTCCCTGCATGGACCTGAAATATCTCTGGGATTTTAGTATACTTTTTTTTGTTAACTGATAGGTAATTATTTATTGCCTTTATTCTGGAGCTGAAATACTATTAGTCTTTTGAAGACTTTGTAAAGGAATTATGAAATATTATTAGTGCTGATATTTCGTCAATTTTGAGCTGAATTGCCAGTAATTTTTTCTTCTTTTTAGAAGCTTATATTTTTTTAAATCTTTCACATCAATAAAAAGAAAAAGGTGAGCATCAAATTTTCCTCCTTAATTCAATATAGGTTTTCTTCATAGCAATAACTTCACAAGAGGTCATCAGAAACAGACTGAGAAATATTGATTACAAATGAACTCAAATAGCCTTTATGCCGTGCAAACTGGGAACACAAATAAGCTAGTATAGCCCTGAGATTGATCTCAGATGTTGCAACGCCATTAAATATTAATATAATTTTAAAAGTTTGAGGCAGCAGATCAGTGAATTAAATTCATAATAGGTACATTTTTTACGAGATATGGGGACACTTTATTCTTCTTCACTTACCTTCGATTTTTTCCATCCACAGCACCTTTCGTTATCTTAACAGACAGAGAGTTTGCCATCCAACCACATCACTTCAATATACGTATTAAAAACAAGATAATAATATTTCTTTCATATATTCACCACATCTCCCATCCATCACTCATACACTCTAGCTTATCTATTCATACTAGAAATAAGGTGGATGAAATAGAAAAGCCTTGCGTTATACTAACAGACCTTGCTATTCATATTAAAACCAATTGTCCCACGTCCTTTTATGTTTTCCACAACTGGACTCTACAATATGTATGGAAGTTGTACTGCTAGAACTAGAAAGAGATAAGGCAACTCTCTATCCTTAACATCCTAATCCTTCTCCAATATGCGCCTTAATCCAATATGTGCCTTAATCATGGAACATAAAACGAGAGAGTTGGAAACATTATATTTTTCCAGTCTGCATAGATTTAAAGAAGGCCAAAGTTGATCTGAGTCATCAAGCATATAAGTCTGAAGCCCTACGAATTGATTGGCAGCCAATGAGGGACATAGGGCAGATACGCTCAAGATCTGAATGGAGAATTCAAAGTAGAAGACGCTAGAAAACCCAATATAAAATCTTCGTGAACTAATTACAAGGGAACAAAATAGAAAACACACATACCTTGAAGAAGTTGAAGAAACAAGGCCATACTAGAATTGACGCTGGAGGCAAAATAGGTCCCATCACGGTACCTGGATTTATGACAACCACATCCAAACCAGTTTTCTTGGCAAAGTCCCATGCCGCTTTTTCGGCAAGTGTTTTTGATACAGGATACCAAATCTGCACCAACCTAGCTTTATTCTTTTCAATCGCTGGCTCAACTACCAAATGCTAAAACAAATAATCACTACAAAAACAGGCTAAGAGAGCAATTCCTCACCCCATTTTTTTCACAGTAATCAAGATCAGTCCAACAGTTTTCATCCTTGGGCACATCAGCAGGCCAGGTTGGATTCGGAGTGATTGCAGAGATTGACGAGGTTAACACTACACGTTTCACTTCTGCTTTGTGGGCAGCTTGCAAGACATTCATAGTACCCTTGATAGCAGGATCCAAGAGCTGAACCTGCAAGGATATAAAATTCTCATTCAGATATAAACAACACTAAAACCTTGCAGTCAAAAGCTCAATCCCCCAAAATAAGTTCAATCTTAAATGCCGAATCATTGAATTGATAGAATCAAGCAACAAGAAGCCTAAAAGTTAAAACTCACTTGTGGGTTCTTGACTTCATCCACAATGCAAGGAGATGCTAGATGAAAAACACCCACACAAATTAATGGCAGCAACAATAGAATCATAATCCAGCAGTTCTACTTGAAACAATTTCAGCCTCTCCTTAGCTCCTTCCATGGATTCCAAGTGCTTGGTCTCTTTCTCATTTCCTGACCATATTCCATGTATAATCATAATCATCCTCCCAGCCGAACGGCCAAATTTTAAATATCTCAAAAAATAAAAATAAAAATTCTGAGAGCTCCAATTGTGTTTCAAAAACTTACCCAAATCCTGAACAGTGGCATGAACAGAATAACCTCCCTCCAAAAGCAAACGAACCACCCATGATCCAATGAATCCACTCGCTCCAGTCACACATACAGTTTCTTTGTTATCCATTGTCGGATCAGTATTACCATTAAGGTTTACAAAACCAGAGAAAAAAGCAGATGCCCTTGGAAGTTTCTTACTAGCAGAGCATTTCCACCACCTGGGAGGCTGCCAATTTATACAAAACAATGCAGGTCGCCTGGTTACACTTACATTTGTTCGCCAATCTGCATCATAAGGTTTGTATTTAAAATATGGCCGGGCTTAACCGGCACACTCTAAGCATCGACTGCTTAGGTGGCCGGGCCCACAGCTTCTTTAAACCGGACCTTTTTCGGGTGACTTTCCCGTTTCCGTTTTCGCATAGTCTTTGCTGTTAACGTTCTGTTCGTGTGTACAGTTGGGAACGATTTTATTTGCCGTTCCCTCTGTTTCTGTATCCACTGTCCCGAAGAGTTGAAGTATTTGATTCTTAATCCCACATTGGTTGGGTAAGAAAACAAAGGAAAGAAGGCGATTATAAAGTGTATAAAGCATTACGTAAAACGAGCTGCCCACTTATACAACGTATGAATCAACAACTAAGACAAAGCAAAAACCACAAACTTTGGTTACATTTAAAAAGAATTAAACTATTTTTAGTTTTAAACTTTTAAGATTTTAATAATTATTAATAATTTATATTATTAAAAATAATTTTTCAATTTGAATGTTTAAAAATAAATTTATTAATAATAAATTATTTATAATTGGTATTTAATAAATAATTATTTAAAAATAATTTAAAAATTAATGATAAATTATTTATCAAAAATTAATTAAAAAAAACAATTTTAATGAAAATTATTAAATAATAATTTATTTGATTATTAATTATTTAAAATTAAAAGTGATGAATAAATTACAAACAATTTACAATTTGGTATTTTAGATTTTGACAATATGGTTTTATTAATTATTGAATGTAATAAATTTGACACATAAATGATAAATTGATAATGAAATTAATGTATCATTTTGAATTTACATGTACATAAAAATTTCTCAAACATTGTCAACATAACCATTTTGTACATTTCCTATGAATTTTATATTTCATGAAACCACATCATGTTGATGCATTTTATCTAGCAACTCCTATGCCATTGGCATTCATCCACATTTTTATACATGTCTATAAACACATGCATAATTACAATATTTGACCCTAGAAAATGCTTTCTATTATTTTTTGATAGACGTCCATACCCAACTTTAAAGCTTCTATTTCAATGAACACGACGAGGACATTGGTAAATATCACTAAGTTTGGTTGTATGGCTTGTAATTTCATTTGCCTAAATATTGTGATAGCTTGTTACACACCTAGTTTGCATTTAACCTACAAGGTATCACGTTTAATGAAATGTCATTTCAATTGAGGCATTTTGTCAAATAGTTCTCATGTCTTGTTAAGGCTTTGACATTTTGCATATATGAGTTTACATTTCATTGAGGGATTTGGCTCCACGTTAACTAGTTGTCCATGATTGATTTTTTTTCTATTTCATGTTTAATTTGTGATAATTGCAATTGCACTTGTAGGAGGCATTTTTCCAAGCGGTTCACTAGTATTGAAGCATTAATTTGGTTCACACACAAATTACTACGTACAACCTCATGAACATTTTATTTGGCAACTACTTCAAGCATCAAGATAGTGAGTGTTGTTATCACGGAATCTAGCAGCGCTCATTCCACGGATAACCCCCCTACGAAACTTGTCTGTTTCCTAGGATTCGTGAGGTTCAAGTATGCATAACGAGGTTATTTTTGAGCCACCTCGAAATGCGTTCCCAAGTCTCGAATAGTCAATTCGAGCATTCCCCCATGTTCGCCTCGCGAAGACCTTCGAAACGAGATCTTTCGCGAAGTTTCATTGTTCGTACTTAGCAAATTGTGAAAAATGCAGTGGCACTGAAAAAGTGCGCTCCTGCCCTGAAGCCAAAATTGGCTAAGTCTAAAAAGTGCAGTGGCGCTAAAATTTAGCGCCCCTGCATGAAAGTGAAATTTCCAAAAAATGTAATAGCTCTAAATTTTAGCGCCATTACACTTTTTCCTGACACTTAAACTTTTTCTGGCCCTAGCGCGTTTCTCCATCTTTTTTGCATTTTTCGTCAATCGTGCCACTTTTCGTGCCTAAATTTATTGCTCGACTTGAGTTAGGTTTTTGATTTTCCTTTTCACTTAAAAGTGTCTTTGTTCGCCATTTTCATTGTTTATGGTCTTTGTTCTTCTTTTCTTCTTGCTGGGCGAGTTCTTCTCAAGCTGCAATCACGTGTTTTGGAAATTCGAAGTTCTTCTCTAGCGTTTTTCGCGTTTCATCTTTGTAAGTTGTTACCCTTGCTTTCTCTTTATTCTCCAATTTCAATGGTAACTCCATGCAGACACACTTTGCAAACCCCGAGCGCCGTTTTCATTCACCATTACATCCGTTTTCCAAAACCATGTTTCAGATGCAGAGGCGCTGAAAAAGTGCGCCCTTGCATTTTGAGATATTTTTCTAACACTGAGATGCAGGAGCGCTATTTTTTAGCGCCCCTACATCAAAGTCTGGATTCCCAAAAATGCAGAAGCGCTAAATTTTAGCGCCCTGACATGCTGAATATGTAAAAATTTTCCTAACACTGAAAGATGTAAGGGCGCCAAAATTTAGCGCCCTTGCATCAAAAGTGAAATTTCCAGAATGTAAGGGCGCTGAATTTTGGCGCCCTTACACTTTTTCCAATTTTCTATAATCTTTTCCAGTTGAACTTCAAACTTGCTTGATTTACTCCTGAACTTCTTTCCCTCCATTTTGTGCATCGTTTTGCGTGCCTTGTCATCTGCTCCACGCTTTCCCATCATTGTTGCTCGCTTCACGCTTCCCAATGCTACTTTTTCTGCTAACGCTTGTTGATTCACCATCCTTGCAGTTTCTCTCTAGATCTCGTCAAGTGATTCCGAAGGTGATGTCCTTTGATCGTGGTTCTTCCAAATAAAAAGTTCATGCAGGAGACCAGGAAGAAGTATGAAGACTCCGCGCCCAAGCAAAGAAACATGAAGAAGCTTCTGTTCTCCAGTGTTAGACATTTCCGGTGCATCCCATTATGCATCTTGTAAATATTTCTCGACATTTTCGAATGTCATTTTGTAAATAGTAATTACACCAAGTCCAAAGATGTAATATTTTCAAAACAAATTACACTTTGACTTTGGTCAAAGTTAGGTGAGATTTCCTAAAATCGCTCACCTAACTCTCCCTGATTTTCTCAATCTCTTTCCTTCTTTTGCTCATCCCTCTTTCTATATAATGTGAGGGATTTTCATTGTAATATTATCTTTTAGCCTTTTGCAACGAAGTGCTGCCCTTTTGTAAGCAAACTTGTGAAACTTTGCGTTCATATTTTGTGAATGAGATTCAATCAATAAAGAAAAGGATTGCAAGCCAGACTTTGCGTTGGATTCAATACTTTTGTAAGTTGATTTGATTTGGTAGTGATTAGTTCGAGGAATCTGAAAGACTCTAAGTGGTTGATGTAAACTTTGTGTTACATCTATTATTTAGATTGCATTGTTATTTTGTTTATCATTGGTTGAGTGATCTATAAGACTTTGCGCTTATAATCATTCATGCTCATGCATGTTCTTGTTGGATAATCTATGAGACTTTGTGCTTATAATTATTCATTCTCTTGGATACTTTGTCGAAAGATCTACAAGACTTTGTGCTTGTAATCGTTCGTGCTCGTTGACATTTTGGTTGGATGATCTACAAGACTTTGTGCTTGTAATCGTTCATGCTGTTCGAAGAATTGTTGCGTCTAAGAAGACTTTGTGCTTCTAACGTAGCAAACGGTACGTTTATGCAGATCCGACATTGATAAAGCTACGGAACGACTTTGTGCCTTCGTGAGCTTTCCCATTTTATTTTCTTTTGTTTGTTGTTGATTACTTCTGGTATCTCTACGCTTCGCTTTGACGAGATAGAGATATTGGCATTACTGCTGGTTGTTAGTTTTTAGTTATCAAGAATTCGGAACTTCCAACACGTGAAACATTGTAAACATCTTCTCTCAAAAAAGAGAGAAGGATGAATGTAACACACTTCACCGCGGACTTTCGCGGTACATTGTGTGGACTACTTTTGTGATTTACTATTGTTTCTCTTAGCGTAAGAAGGGCTCTTCTCGAGAGGAGAGGTTCACATCTCACATAGCTGTGGCTGAAGTCCAAGTTGTGTAATCTGTCGAAAGTTGATTACATAATTTTCACCCAACAGTTTTTTGGCGACTCCGCTGGGGACACGATACGCATTCTAAAGCCTCATGCTTTCGTTTGAAGTATACCTGTGTCATTTTCTATTGTAATTTATTTTCTTGTAAGTTTTTCAAGATTTCACCAAGGACATGTAAATGGCTGCTCAAGGTCCTTGGGGAAATGCTTTTGGTCCGTTGAGCCTAGTTCTACCCCTACATGCTCTTCCTGAAGGCTCACGGAAGAACTTTCCCAAGTTTTTTGGTGATGGAGAACAACATCCTGACGAGCACGTTGCTGCTTTCTACATTGCTTGTGGAGTTCATGGTGTTGAATACGAAGATGTATCTGTAAGGCTGTTTGTGGAGACTCTCCAAGGCATTGCTGCAGATTGGTTTTATCATTTGGCGCCAAGTACCATCACAAACTGGACAACTCTCATAGCCAAGTTTGAAGAAAGGTTCAAGCCTCCTGAAGATGCTCATGCTTTGTTGGCTCAGCTCACCCAGTTGAAGAAGGAATCTCACATGCCCATGCGTGAGTTCATTGCTCACTTCAACACGTTGACACTAAGAATTCCAAATGTTGCTCAACCTACAGCTGAGAACTTGAAATGTTTCTTTGTAAATGCTCAAGTGCCCGAGGTTGGTTTCCTATTGAGAAGAGCACCTCCAGCTACTCTTGCAGTCTTGCAAACCTTGGCGACAAAAATTGAAGATGATCTCATTCTTGCTGGGTAAATAAAAATTGACTCAGATGAATCTGAAGAAAGCTCTTCTTTGGAGTTATTTTCTTCCATCACAAGGAGGGATCCTATGGTGCAAAGGTTGGCAAATGAGCTATTTGACCTCAAAAAACAGTTAGCTCAAGGCATGTTTTCTATGCCTTGCAAGGATGTACCAAGGAGGTCAATTTCAAATACTGCTCATAATTTTGCTGTTGGTAATCAACACAAGTTATCTTCACCTCCAAAGAGGCTTGCTCTTGAGGTACCATTAGTAAAAGGAGCAGTGAAGCATCCTGACTCCGATCCAAGTGATCTCGCTGTTCTCTTCCGAGAAAAGGAAGTAGACATAGCTGGCGACTCCCAATTCTGGTTTATGCAGTCTCAGAAAGCCATTGATGAAGAGCAAAATGATGAAAGTCATTTTGTTGAAGTTCAAGTGAATGAAAATAATCTTTTCTTGAGATCTGAAAAGATAGACATGCATGCAGATTTCAGTCAAGTTGAAAAGAATGCATCTGTGTCACGTGAGGACCTTCTTATAAATAATTCAGATTTTCCCAAGTCTGAAGATGGTGAACATCATATTGAGGTATGCAATGCAATCATATCTTCATTTGATTCACATGAAGGAGATCATCCCAATCAGCATGAGGTTGCCATGGTTGATGAATCAGTTGTTGAGGTAGCAACTGGTAAGAAGCATTCAATCTTTGATCGATCAAGGGAATGTCCCATAAGACATCTTGCTTGGTTGGAGGCCAATGGGAAGACAGAGGTTCCACTTGCACCTGAGCGTGAAGATAAACTTGAGGATGCAGTTAAAGATATATTTGTAGATGCACAGGAGCAGCCTGGATTCAATGATTTATTTTGGAGCAGCAGTATATCCATAATATTTTCAAAGGTAGCTGAACCTGTTCATCTCTTTCATGAAGCAATGCTTCAACCTCATCTACATGTAGCTGCTAATGATCATGGAAGGCCTTGCAAGCTACTGAAGAAAGGAAACTATTTTGTTGAACCTGTGAACGGTTTCATTTGAGAAGGTCTCATTAATGGCTAGTTTTAATTAGGTAGGCTTTTCCCTTTTCAATAAGTGCATTTGCATAAGTTTGCGTCTTGTTTTTGTAAATTTGTTTTTCGTCATTGT
>VDFB02037515.1:46144-82738 GCA_007258455.2 Sequoia sempervirens | reverse complement strand
AAATAATTATTTTAATTTAAAAAATTAATAATAAATTATTTATTAAAAATCAAATTCAAATAATATTCCTAATTAAAATTATTACATAATAATCAATAATAAATTATTGATTATTAATTATTTAAAGTTAAAATTGCTGAATAAATTACAAATAATTTAGAATTCAACATTTTAGATTTTGACAACATGATTTATGGTTTTATTAAAAATTGTTGGATTTTGACAAACTTGACATGTAATTGACAATTTGATAATCAAATTAACATATCATTTTCAATTTACATGTACATGAAAACCTCTAAAACGTTGTCAACATAACCATTTTGTACATATTCTATGAATTTTGTATTCCTAGAAACCACATCATGTTGAAGCATTTTATCTAGCAACTCCTATCCCATTAGCATTGATCCACATTTTCATACATGTCTTTTAATGAATGCATAATTACAATATTTGACCAAAAAAATGCTTTCTATTATTTTTTGATGGATCTCCATACCCAACTTTAAAGCTTCCATTTTAGTAGACACGAGGAGAGCATTGGCAAATTTCACTAAGAGATAACAGATTTCAACAATCCATGTAGCTTATCAATTGAATATTTATGGCTTAGATTGTGTTTGTATTTTGATACATCATCAAAATAAAAGAGAGCATAAGGAGTAAAATGAATAGTTGTAGACCAAGAGTTGAATAAAAATGAAGAGGGAAGGGGGGGTTAGAGGGGAAGGATATCAATGTGGATGAATGCTAATGGGTATAAGATCTACCCATTATCCAAAGCTAATGGTTATAACAAAAGAAAAGACTCAATGATAACCAAAGCATAATTCATTAGGCCAAGGTATGCTCGTATACCAATCTTGTTGGTTGTATGCCTTGCAATACAACCTTCACCAAAATCCTAGTAAACACAATCCTTATAGCCTTAAGAATAACACTTGTTATGGTTATTATTTTTGATCAATAACAAAGACTTGATGATATGGATGTTATTTTTAATGATCTTATGGTTCCATAGTTTATGTGTGGACCAAATTAATGCTTCAATGTACTAGTGAACTACTTGGAAGAATGTCTCCAAGAAATTCAATTACAATGAAATTAAACATGAAATAGAAAAAAAATCAATCACAAGTAACTAGTTAATGTGGAGTCAAATCAATCGATAAGATAGGTATAAGATCACAAGCAACTAGTTAAATCAATCCTTGTTGTAATTGATATCCTAATCATGACCTAAGAAAAGACTCAACGATGTCCTTATATCCTTGTTGGTTGTCCTTATATCCTTTTTGGTTGTCCTAATATCCTTTTAACAAGACACACTTGTCATTTATGAAGTATGATCTTCATTGCATGCTTCATAAGTGGGGAATTTTAGTAGTATAAGAAATTTATAACAAATGGGTGACCCTTGGTAGCCCATCTATAAATTTTAAAAATAACACATGTCTTTCTAATAACAATCCTTCTAAAATTCTAAATATTGTGTTTGATGCATTGCTAAGGTATTATGCAATTTGACATTTTGCATAGTTATTTGCTTCAATGAAGTATTCATTTATAAAATAAACCTAAAATCATGAATTATAGTTAAAACCTTCATGGCCTAAGCAAAGACTCAACAATATCCTTACACCCATTAGAATTCATATGATAAGGATTAATTTGAGTTATTGTTGTAACTAGGTGTGTTACAACCTTGTTATTGATCAAGTAATTGATCAGAAATAACAACGATATCATGCATAATTTGGAAACCATACCATAAGATCATTAAAAATAACAACTATATCATTGAAGCAAAGAACTAATTATAGTTATTGATCAAGTTTTGTTGTGATTGATTTTTTTTCTATTTCATGTTTAATTTCATTGCAATTGTGCTTCTTGGAGGCATTCTTCCAAGCGGTTCACTAGTACATTGAAGCATTAATTTGATTCACACATAAACTACTAGGTATAACTCTCTAAAATTTTTATTTACCAACTCCTTAAAGCAACAAAATAGTGAGTGTTAGAGACTCGTATTGAAGCATAAATGGTAGATCTTATACCCATTAGCATTCATCCACATTGTTAAAAACATCTCCTTTTTACAATTGATATCCTAAGCATGACCTAAGGAAAGACTCAATGATATCCTTATATCATTTTTGGTTGTCCTAATATCCTTTTAACAGGATGCACTTGTCATTTATGAAGTATGATCTTCATTGCATGCTTCATAAGTGGGGAATTTTAGTAGTATAAGAAATTTATAACAAATGGGTGACCCTAGCAATCCATCTATAAATTTTTAAAATAACACATGTCTTTCTAATAATGTAATCCTTCTAAAATTGTAAATATTGTGTTTGGTTCAACTATAGTTGGGTTATTGCTACCTCTCTAACTCCCCTTCTATCTTCCCTTTTATTCAACTCTTGGTTGGCAACTATTCATTTTACTCCTTATACTATATTTTATCTCAATGATAGATCACAAAGTGTGATTTGAGATGTTGATGCAAAAAATACAAACACAATCGAAGCCAAAAATATTCAATCGATAAATTTTGTTGAGTTTGGTTGTATGCCTTGCAATTTCATTGGCCTAAATATCGTGCTAGGTTGTTACACACCTAGTTTGCATTTTAATCTAGAAGGTATCATATTTAATGAAATTCCATTTCAATTGAGGAATTTTTTCAAATAGTTATCATGCCTTGTTAAGGCTTTGACATTTTGCATATATGAGTTTAGATTTCATTGAGGGATTTGACTCTATGTTTTAACTAGTTGCTTGCGATTGATTTTTTTTCTATTTCATGTTTAATTTCATTGTAATTGCATTTCTTGGAGGCATTCTTCCAAGTGGTTCACTAGTACATTGAAGCATTAATTTGGTTCACACATAAACTACCAAGTATAAATATCTAAATATTTTATTTGACAACTCTCTTCAAGCATAAAGATAGTGTGTGTTAGAGACTAGTATTGAAGCATATATAGTAGATCTTATAACCATTAGCATTCATCCACATTGTTAAAAACATATCTCCTAGGTATTCTCCTCTATCTTTCCTTACCTTTCATAGTTCCCAATGTCTACACATTCAACCCATTGACTAGCTTGGTTGATGAAACTTGACAAAAGTGATGAAGTGATTGCTACATTTGGCATCATGTATGTAGAATGAAGAGCGGTAGCAATAACCTGCCATAGTTGAATCAAACACTATATTTAAAATTATAAAAGGATCGTTATTAAAAATATGTGTTATTTTTTGAATTTATACATAGGTTGCCCAAGGCCACCCATTTGTTATAAATTTCCTATACTACTAGAATTCCCCACTTATGAAGCATGCAATGAAGATCATACTTCATAAATGAAGAGTGCATCTTGTTAAAATTGTTCATTTGTAAAATGGACCCAAAATCATGAATTATAGTAAAAACCTTCATGACCTAAGCAAGGACTCAACCATATCCTTATATCCTTACCTACCACCTAGATACTTTGAGCCATCTGCTCTTATTAAGTTGGCATATATTTTAGATATCTTATATTTAAGTGGTGAAGAGATTTATTTGTACAAATTGAAGAGAGGTTTAGTAGTCATAGCATACTATATGGTATAACCTACAGAGAACAAAGATGAAAAGACAAGAAAAATAAGTGTAGTTCACAATTAGTTATTTCCACCATATATTGATTTCCATAGAGTTACGTATATTGATTAAAATTCAAAATGATCAAATTTCTAATAAACAATTTCTAATAAAAGCATACATCGTGTCGAGGACAAATTAAATATCTATGATTTTATTAGAAATTGATCATTTTGAATTTTGACAAACTTGACACACAAAAATGACAATTTGATAATGAAATTAATGTATCATAATTGAGTTTCAAATTGGATACAACACAGTAGACACTAAAATAAATTGATAGATTGTTATGAGGGTAATGATGCAACATGTCTAATTAGAGTGCATCCATTAGATCAAAACTCTTTGAGGCATTGTTTCAAATAGTTCACATGCTTGTTCTATCCTCCCATGTTTTGCATATATTTTAAAAGGGCATTTGCAACCACAACATTTGAGAAAATTCATCTGCATATTATGCTTTGATGGGTGTCCATACCTTGTTCAAAATCTCCCATATTAGGACAACCAACAAGGATTTTGGTGAAGGTTATGGAATTTTTCTTTGTATCTACCAATTGCATTCTTAAAAGTTTCTAAAACCATTTTGTGTATATCTTAAAGTCCTTTTAGTGACATTACATCCTTTGTTAGAGAAACTATTACAATATATTTTGTTATTTATGTTCGTATTTTGCATACATGTCTATAAAAGTTTGATATTATTAATAATATTAGTTGTGGAAAGACATTAAAGGAGTTTGCTAATTATAAAAATATATGCATTACAATGTGAAAAATGCAAAGAATGGAAACAATGTTTGCAACACATAAACTATTATGTAGTATCCAATTCGAAGAATCATGTTACCCTCTACTATATCTTCGTTAATATACAAAGCGAAAGAAAAAGTTATAAATAAGATAATAATTTGACTATTAGCATATAACAATTTCCATAGAGTTGTAGATCTCTTCCATTTCAAAACACACAAAACAATATTGGGTAGATAGTCAACTATCTTTCATTTGTATAATGAATAATTTATCCCCATAGGAACTAGGTATCTAAAGTAAACCAACGAGCCCCTAAATAGCCATATTTTGAAGTAGTTTGGTTTGTTCTCCTTCTTCTCCCCAATCTTGTCTCGTGATTTTGAAGAGACCAAGGGTCATAACTAAACTATAGTTCATTCAACCCATTCTACCCTAGTTGATGGAACTTGACAAAAGCGGTGAAGTCATTGATGCATTTGGCATCATGCATGTAGAATGAAGTATAGTGGCAATAACCTACCTATAGTTGAATCAAACACTAAATTTTTAGAATTTTAAGAAGGCTTGATATTAGAAAGATAGGTGTTATTTTTAGAATTTTTACATGGGCTACCCAAGGCCACCCATTTATTAATAAATTTCCTATACTACTAAAATTCCCCACTTGTGAAGCATGTAGTGAAGCTCATATTTCATAAATGAAGAGCGCATCTTGTTGAAACTATCTACTTGTAAAATAGATCCAAAATCATGAATTTCTAAAAACATTCATTGCCTAAACTATAAGGACTCAACCATATGGACTTATATCCTTATGTACCACCTAGATACTTTGAGCCATCTACTCTTATTGACTTGGCATAGATTTGTATTTGTAGCTATCTTATATTTAAGTGGCGAAGAGATTTATTTGTGGAAATTGAAGAGAGGGTTAGTAGTCATAGCATAATATATGGTATAACCTGTAGAGAACAAAGATGAAAATACAAGAAAAAATATAATTCACAATTAGTTATTTCCATCATATATTGATTTCCATAGAGTTGTAGATTTGTGTCTAAGCCATAAATGATTACTCAATTTAAATGTAAACCTTGTTCAATTGATCAATTATAAATCAATTGATATAACTTGTATAGTATCACCTACTTTTATTGTTGTGAGCATGTCTAAATTGATGCTTGAAGGAGTTGCCAAATAAATTGTTTAGAGAGTTGTACGTAGTAATTTGTGTGTGAAACAAAGTAATGCTTCAATACTAGTGAACCACTTGGTAAAATGTCTCCAAGAAGTAAAATTACAATGATCACAAATTAAACATGAAATAGAAAAAAAATCAATCATTGGCAATTGGTTAACGTGGAGCCAAATCCCTCAATGAAATGTAAACTCACATATGAAAAATGTCAAAGCCTTCACAAGGCATGAGAACTATTTGAAAAAATGCCTCAATTGAGAAATGGCATTTCATTAAATGTGATACCTTGTAGATTAAAATGCAAATTAGGTATGTAAAAAGCTATTGTGATATTTAGGCAAATAAAATTACAAGGCAAAGAATCAAACTCAATGTCATTTACTAGTGTCCTCCTCATGTTTATTGAAATGGAAGCTTTAAAGTTGGGTATGGAGATCCATCAAGAAACAAGAGAAAACATTTTTTGGGTCAAATATTGTAATTATGCATGTGTTGATAGACATGTATGAAAAAGTGGATGAATGCTAATGGCATAGGTGTTGCTAGATAAAATGCCTCAACATTATGTGGTTTCATGGAATACCAAATTCATAGGACATGTACAAAATGGTTATGTTGACAATGTCTTAGATATTTTTATATACATGTAAACTCAATTGTGATACATTAATTTCATTATCAAATTGCCATTTGTGTGTATCAATTTTTGTCAAAATCTAACAAATTTTAATAAAATCATAAATCATATTTATTCATCACTTGTAATTTATTATTATTGATATCCACTTGTTTACATAGTGTGGTCTTGAGACATGATCAACTATGCTATATATTTGACTTTGCGGGATTGGATGAGAACTCCCAGAAGGGTGTATTGCAGAAGGTTTTCAAGAAGTATAAAAGGATAATCTTTATTTTAAGATTAATATTTATGAAAAAAATATTTTTTGATTGATTGTAAATTATCAATTATTATTAAATGTTTATATTTGTGCAATGTTTGTTGTGCCCCAACGAGTGGCAAAGAGTAGGAGAGTGTCATGTTCTAGTATTGTGAGATGTGATAAATATTAATAATTAATATTTGTTGTATGTATTATATCACACAATATCGTAAGCTTGGAGTTTCTTGGTATTTTTTTCAATGTTGCAGAGTTTGTTGTAATACTGTATTATTCTTGTGGGGTGCAAAAAGCATGTCTTCTTTTTGGAATCGGAGTTTTGGTCATCGGAGTTGTGTTAGGATAATATTTTTATTATTTAAAGCATCATCAATTTCAATGGGAGTTTGTTTGCATTGCTTATATTTATCAATATCTATAACATTTACGATTCTTTAATTGTAAACTAGTTTATCGATAAATAAAATAATTATTTTTCATATTGAACACGAAATATTTTGGAGATAACATGGATAAGTGTTATGCTCTATCAAGATAACTAGAGTTGTATAGGAGTTGTGTGCAGTAAATTATTTGTTTTACCTTGCAGAGCAACAAATTACGAGAACTTTTATAGATCTTAGTTTTAGTAAGTCTAGAATGGCCAAAGATCTAAATAAATAATATGTTTGATGACAAATCAGGAACAAAATGAGGTAAGCATAATAACTATTTAAGCTTTATTAATTTATTTTTTAATACAATCTATGAAGAATTAATATAGTAGATACATAGACTAGATTTATTTAATGCTTTATACTAGAGTAGTAATTAACTATTGCAAGATGAAAACATGTAGATGAAAATCGTAAAGTCGTAATTACTATCTTCTTGTTTTATTGTTCACTGTTATTAATACTTGCTTAAGGTGAATTATTAAGTTATTACAAATATCTATCTAAGAGGACAAATTTAAATTCTCTCTTGTTAAATTTGTTGTGTCAAAAAATTATGAAAAGGGTCATGTTACGAAAAAATTGTATATTTTAAAATCTATTTAGGGTGAATAAATCTAGATTTTTCTATTTTGATGGCAGTTGACAACTTGTATAATAGATCAAGTCGCATAGACAACATTGATCATTTTGAATGCTTGATGTATGCTATATAAAGG
The DNA here is from genome assembly GCA_007258455.2 of Sequoia sempervirens. Classification (NCBI taxonomy): domain Eukaryota; kingdom Viridiplantae; phylum Streptophyta; class Pinopsida; order Cupressales; family Cupressaceae; genus Sequoia; species Sequoia sempervirens. The sequence continues at coordinate 75,064 of VDFB02037515.1, read as the reverse complement.
AACATGTTGACTCAAATAACTACTTTGAAATGTTGAAATCATTATTTTCTATGTCAATCATGTATTCAAATAACTATTTTGAAGAAAATCAAGATCTTGTAATAGAAAAAACCTTGAAATCAAAATTTGAAATGACAATTGTTGTTGACAATGAGTCAAAGTTTTAATTAGTGCTATGTTATTTAATTACAAAAATGTGAGCACAAAACCTGCACAAGCTAACAATTTATCAACAAAACAATTTCAAACATGTTAGAATACAAAATCTAATGCTCCCTATGAGATTCTTTAACCAATTTAAGAGAAAACATGAAATAAACAAGAAACTAACATAATGAAGCATGCAATCTACATTAAACTAGCAAAACCTTCATCCCATAGGGGGAGTGGTGCTCCTTTGATGTGGAAAGAAGCCCTTTCCCAATCCCTTGATAAGCTTGATGAAGTTGAAGATGATCCAAGAGTGAATTTGACTATAATAAACCTAAAATGGATGAAAATGATGGAATGCTAAGAACTCAAATGGCTATAGTAATAATGCATGAAGTTGTGGATCCATATTGTGAAAAAATGTCTCTATTTATAGAAGCCAAGGGTTGAAGAATGAGAGGATTTGATGAATGTGGGCTAAATTGAAAGCCAATGAGAATGTGCCAAGTGTCACAATTCTATTGGATGACGGTGGAGCATATTTTGGGAAATGTGTGAGTGGAGGAGGATGGAAGAGAAGTAAATGTTGTTGGTTGAGAATTTGAAATTGGTGTAAGAGGAATTGAATGAGATTTGAGAGGATGTAAGATAATTTATTGCAAATGTAAGAGGATGTGATAGATTTTTTAAATCCTTTGGAGGGAAATTGATTAAGAGGTGGTTGAGAGGAATATTCCTCAGAATATGCCTTTGTGAGGATAATTGAGGTAATTAGATAAATAGAAGAAATTGATTTTATGTGCAACCTGGTTAGTTGACCATAGTTGATTTAACTCTGTTGGAGGATTTGATAAATGATGATTAGAAGGTGATTTTAGGATTAATTAATCCATAATTAATTAATTGGAGAGAATTAGGAGATGTGACATTTGATTTGATTGATTTTTAATCAAATAAGAGGATTTAATTAAATGATTTGATTTAATTAAATAAGATGAATAATTAGTTAGAAGAAGGGTGAATTAATCCAATAAATTTAATTATTTGATTAATATTAAATTTGTTGATTTTAATTAAATAATGTTGATTATTCAATTAATTGATCAATTTGAGATGTGATTTTAGAAGAAACGGTGTTAGTTGATCGGAATCAGATGCATAGTATCAATCAAGACATTTTACATGTCTACAGATACAGTATGATTACATCAAAATGAAAAATACAGACTTTAATAGTCCTTGATTATATTGAATAGAAAAATGTTTGGTTTTATGAAGGTACAAAAACACTTATCTATCTGGTATGAACTTATATGTGTCAAAAAAACCAAAATAGGGCATGTAATATCATTTTATAATATGAGAGAGCAAAGACACTTATACTATTTTAGAATTTTGATGTTTTTTCTTGAAGAAGCAATTTACACCAAGAGAAATATACTTTTGTGATATACTTTCTTAGATAGCCAAAAAGGAAATAAGATGCAAAAATGCCTTTTTTTCACGTGGAGAGGTGAAATAAAAGCCTCTTGGTCAAATTTGTCTAGCAAAATTAGAAGCAAGAATCAATTTTTATGAGCCAAAATAAAGTTCAGACCACTTTTGGCTCATGTTATTGGTTTTATAGATGTATGTCACAAGTGGTTTTTGTAGTAGCCTCTCATGTGAAAAACATTTATCCATTTGATTTTTTTGTTGTGCATGTTGAACCATAGCTTCACAAATCAAAAAGCTTTGTAAATGGATCTCTTGCATGCCTTTTGTAAATTATTTTAGTTTGCTTCTATATAGAATCTGAAATGAAATTGGTAAGATTTGTTACTATGGACAGTAGAAGAATTATAGAAAAAAAATGTCTAAGTTTGTAAATTAACAAAATTAATGATTTAGATGCTAAGGAACGAATAGGACAGAAGAATTTAAGAAGAGATAAAAAGGGTTAATATATTTGGTCACTAATGAAACATAGATTCAAGAATCTAACATATGCAAGTCATGAAAAGATGTTTTGTACAACATCTAATGTGAAACAGTAGTGGAATTTATGATACTCTGCAAGTGACTTAATTAGAATGATGTATAATTAAATTTTCTAGGTACAAGCAAAGAAAATAGGACATGCAAAATATATGTGTTTTAGTACACGAATACAAAGTTCATCTATCAATGATGTAATAAATTGCTAAATAGCTTGCTAATTGCAGTATGACTATTTTTATACAAATTTCAAAAATACTTTTTGCAAAGATTGAAAGAACACATATGATAACATCATTAAGTGCAAATATAATGTATGTATGTGACAATGTTTGCAAATTTTTGTAAGAATTTTGTGAGCATAGAATGATTTTGAGACACAAATCAATGAGCATATTTATGATAAAAGGTGCTAATATATTTTGCAGAATAAACACAATTTTGTATGTAGAGACAAACCCCATGGGCCAACATTATAATAAAATATAGTTCACAATATACTTCTATGTTTGTTGTTATAAAGTGCTTGTTTTTCACAAAATGTTTGTGTTACATTCAATAGTTGTGACATTTGAGTGATTAATAGCTAGACATACTTGACTTGGAAAAGAAAAGTGAAAACCCTTTCTTAGACATCATTCAAATAGGGGCACTAACATTTCAATTTCTAGGTACAACCCTTGTAATTCTAGAACACCGTTTACAAATTCAAGGTCTACACCAAACTCAACATCATACAATCCATAATGGAGATAAACTATAACTATCATCAACAAAGAAGTGTTCTTCTAAATGCAACACAATAATAGGATATAGTCTTGAAAGTGTCTATCAACAACATCAATTTTTAGTATCAACTTTTGTAACTTTCCAAGTGAGAGGAGCAACTGTGCAAATTCCATTATCTATATTCAAAATTGTAGTAAAAAACAACAAACCAACCTCCATAGAAAAAACTAGGTACCAAAACAACGAACATACAAACCTCTATAAAACATGTTAGGGGAAAGTCAATGGACAATTCTTTCATTTGAGGAAAACTTTGTAAAAGTTTGATGTCATTGTTATGTACTAAATCAAAGTTGTAGTAGTTGATTTTTCTTAATGATTCAAGGCTGCTACAAAGTATTTGCGACAAAAAAGTGAGAAGTGAATAACTTCTTTCAAAGTAAGCATGGTTAAAATATGAGAGAAAATCACCTCTTCTCAAAGCTCCATTAATTCTTAATTAGAGGCTTAAAAATGGAAATGTGAAGACTATTTTGGTAAGTAGGTATGGCAAAAAATAAATGCGTGAAAATAACACAATGTAATACACTTTTATAATAGTCAATGCTTTATTGTATTTAGCATTGACATGTGTAGTTATATTGATACCTAAATATTAGTTGATTGCAAGTGTAGAAAATCAAAGTATATTTCTATTTTTTAGTGTGCAGGAAAGTGACAAGTGTCAATATGTTTGTGTATGTGCCTTGTAATTTTATACTATTTCATCATAAATTGATGATAATATATAAAAATATAAGATTTTACTTAATTGTTAATTGAATTCTAGATTAAAGATATATTACTCTTTTTGCTGCATAGGCAGCAGTATTGTGCAAGTGGAAATAAGGTGTGATCAACCATAGTTTAACTAGTATTTATTAGATAATAGCTTATATGTATTAAATAAGCATAGGAGTAATCTTGTATTCAAGAGATTGTTAGTTTATAGTGGTTGAAAAGCTTCTATGAGGTGATCCCAAAAAACTAGTTTACAATTACATTGAGGAAGGAAAATTGCAAAAATGCTCCCAAAAATAAAAATTTGGGTTTTCAGGGGTTCGCTCAAACTATGGGGTTAGCGCGAACCCCTTTTTTCATGCAAGTTCACTCGAACCCAAAATGACACATTTTTTAAAAGAAAACAAAGAAAATTTTGAAAAAAGGGGGGATTCGAGTGAGCCCCCCTTCGCTTGAAGGGGTTAAGGGGTTTGCTCAAACCCCCCTTTTTTTCCCTTCGCCCCTCTTCTACCAAATTTTTGCAAAATTTTTCCTTTGGAAGCTTTGGTTGAGGATGAAGATGGAGGAGACTTCACAGACCCAAATGGATGATGGTAGTCCTTGGAACAAGCTATCCATTGAATATAATTTTAATATGTTTTGGTTTTATTATGTTTTTTTTTTAGTTTGATTAAACATAGGTTTTCACTTAAATCAAGCTCTATGTTCTACACATGTGGAAAAATAACAGATTATAAAAAAAATTGAAAAATATATGTGCACTAGATATTGATGTCCTTGATCCAACAACAAAAAATTGAATTTCGATATATACAAAAAAAGTTGTGTTAGCAAGTAAACTGTCTAAATTATAACTGATTTGACTTCAAAACTTAATTAAGAAAAAAATATTCAATGAAATGTGTTGGGTGAAAATTATGTAATCGACTTTTCAATAGATTACACAACTATGTGAGATGTAATCTCTCCTCTCAGAAAGGGGAGGCACCCTTCTTACTGCTTTCAGAAACAAGTAAAACTAACTAAGTATTTAGAACTTGTACACTTAATCAAATTCTGGAATGTAGTGAATACTTAAGCAAAAAAATTTGATACCTTCCTGTGATAAATGCAATTCAGCTCCACCTGTTTTGAGTTGTAGCTAAAAAATAGGTAACAATAACAATAACGATAAAAATGAGAAAGGAAATCTTACGAAGGAACAAAGTCGTTTCGTCACTTTCCAACAGTAGATCCTTGAGATACACAATAAGTGTTATATTAGAAGCGCAAAGTCTTCTAGATACATCACCACAATAGTTTCACGAACAACGTGAACAAATGCAAGCACAAAGTCTTGCAGTTTATCCACCAAAATAGTTCCACGAACAACACAAACAAATGTAAGCGCAAAGTCTTTCAGTTCATCCACCAAAGGTCACTCAAACATACACTTAAATTCAAAGTAAAGAATGTAACACAAAGTTCGCATAGATTTACTTGAAGCCCTTAGATCTCACACAATAATCACCAGCAATCTTAATCAACTTCAAAAGATGATTGATCCAACGCAAAGTTTGGTATGCAACTTCCTTCTTTATTGATAAGATTTAGATTCACAAAGTTTCATACATTTTTTGCAAAATGAGCAGCACTTCGTTGCAAGAGATAAAAGATAAACAATACAATAGAAATCCCTCATATATATAGAGGAGAAAGATGAGAAAATATAGGAAATCAAAGGAGTAAAATTAGGAAAGTTAGGTGAGCTAATTAAGGAAAAATATCACCTAACTTTGACCAAAGTCAAAGTGTAATTTGTCTTCAAGAAATTACATCTTAGAGTTTTGGTGCAATTACATTTCGAGAGTTTTGGTGTAATTACATTTCGAGAAAAGACATTGAAGATGTCAAAAACTATTTACAAGATGCATAATGAAAAGGATTAGAAATTTTAACACTTGGAAATCAAGAATCTTCATGGTTCCTTGCTTGGGCGTGGAAGTCTTCATACTTCTTCCTGGTTTCCTACGTGAAATTCTCATTTGGACCAATAGTGTAATCCACAATGGTGTGAATCCTCGCGATTGATCTCATGGTAGATGAGTGAACCTTTTTGCACCTGTCAAGATGCATTTTAAGGTTATCCAGTGTAAGCCTTGTATCACAAATGACATCCAGAGAGGCTTTTGAAAAGTCTGCACTATCAACCAACTTCATGATGGCTTCTTTGAAGATCTGGGATAGTTTTGTGGCCAACAGGAAGATACGATTCTCCTCAAGAAGCTGCCCTGGTAACTCCTTGATTCCTCTTTCAAGAATCACATGATGCCCTTCAACATCTTCCTGTACTTGGTGGAGATCTTATGTAAGAGACTCAAACACCTGAATACGGTGCTTCAATGATTCTCTTACCTCTATGTATTTTCCTTTGTCGGGAATCACCCCGACTTCCACCAATTTACTAAGCTTTGCTTGTTTCATTTGTGACCACCACAACAAGAATTTTTCCATTTATTTGCGCTCTTGGGAAAGTACACTCTCCTCCTTATCCCGCTCTATTTTGAGCTTGGCTATTAGAGTAGCTTTTTCATTTGCAACAATTATAATTTGATAACTGTGTTCTACGATATTTTTGATGAAATCATACAACACCTTGCCTTTAGATGCAAACTTATCATCTTTCTTGACAGCTGGGTCCTCAACACTTACTATTGCTAACAGTTGTGCATTACTTGTAGATCCTGCAAGTCTCCTCACAATAGTGGCATAATGCTTTGCCCTCTATTTGTACATGTTTCGAGCTTGCTCCATTTTGTCCAATCTTCTAGCTAGTATATCCAAAGTCACCTACACATATGCTTTTGCACTTTCATTTGTAACCTTTCCAAGCTAGACCCTTGTCATTGTGTAATCCTCCATGTTGACATATCCTTCTTCATGAGGTGGTATGCTGATTTTTGCATATTTATGACTAGTTTTGTCAACATTCAGCCGTGAATACACTTTTTCCTTTTTCTTCCCTTTAGCTTTTGGAGGGACTATCTCTTCAAGGTTGAGCTCTTCTGGAGAAATCATTTGTTTCTTTCACTTCGACACTTGAGATATCAACCAAGGGGGAAGAAAGGAGGTTCGAGCTTCTGGATTAACCGTCAACTCTGTTGTCACTGTTACTTCTGAAGTAACGACTGGTATTGTGACAATGGGCGCAGTGTTTGTCATAAATGCTTCTGTAGTTGGCACATTGAGCTGATCAGGCATGGATTCATTCATGAATCGATTAAAATTAGTCTCTGAAGTGGTATCATATGATGGTGATGACAGGCTAGGAATAAATGATGGAGGACTGGACAAAATATAAACCGTGTATATACTTGTTACTGAAGGAGTATCAAGTATGGTTGATGTTGCAGGGGTAGGTAAAACATCCACTATGGGTATGATGGTGGTGGGAACAAGTGATGTAGGAACAGGTGGTGGAGTGTTCCGATTTGGAGGTGTATGAGGAACATTTGAACTTACAGCCAATGATGTTTTGGGAAGTTCTTCAACTACATTCTCAGATGGAGACATAGTTCTTTCTTCATCATGCCTTGGTTCCTGTTGATCATCCTCTTGTCCTTCTGACTCTGGTTCACCTTCATAATCACCTTCAAACTCTTGTTCATCATTAGAATCTTCTTCTTCATCGGAGTCTACTTCTGCTGAAACTTCTTCTTCAGCGGATTGATCACTGGAATTTCCTTCATCATAATCTATCTCTTCAGAAATAACCCCTTTTCATTTGGAGCGAGATAGTTCAGATTCCATAGTTTCTCCTTCTGGGATGACCTGTGTGTCCTTCTTGTCGATAGTGAACTAGATCCTCGAGCCTCTTCGTGAAGAAGTGGGAAGAGCCGCAAATTTATTTTTCATGAGGAGTTCTTTTTGTTGGTTGTCTTCTGCTTCGGATTCTTCTCCCTTAGAATTTGTTCTGAAAGTTTTCATCTCAAAGCCATGCTTGTGTAACCACTCTGCAGTGTTAGACAAAATTGGTGCCAGTCTTTCCCTGATGCTAACACTTTCTTTTTCAGACCATTGAATTGCAGGCAACAACCTCCTGGATATTTCTTGTTCATCATAGACAATGTTCATGATGTCACCAGGATCTGTGAAATCCTTTGGTAGGTCAGCAACACCAAGATCTCTGATCTACTATACGGTTAACCTACAATAATCCATCTTACGAATGACATCCTCATCTCTGTAATCAACACATATGTCCTCAAAACGGTACCTATGCTGATGACCCTTTTGCAACTTCTTCCTGACATTTCGGTAATCAAAATCAAACCTGTATCTATAGGTCTTGATTTTCATGACCTGCATTTCCGCATAGACTGATTTGGCTTTTTGTACAGTCTTGATGGTATGCCTATCGATTGTCAATGGGAACTTGAATCCTGTCTTGTGAATCTTTCTCCATTCTTTGTGCACTAAAATCAGCTGTCTGCACATCTCCATGAGAATCCACTTGTCTGAGGGGTATCTGGGAAACATGTAAGGGAAACCAGTGTAGCACCCTACTCTTAAATAAGTAAAAGTTGGGAATTGTAGATATATGCACCCAACTTTACTTACCACTTTGTAGGCCTTATCAGATACCCTCTTCTTTTTGAGAGTCAGATCAAAGCTGAAAAGAAGAGGTGCGAAGAAAGCATTAGTAACCCTCCTGAAATGATGAAATCTTTCTTTCAGCTCCAGTTGATAGAAAAATTTGTACACAGGTACGATGTGCCTATTCCCTCTTGTAGATAGACCCAGAAATTGCCTCATCATGGTTGCATCATACACAAGGTAAGAAGTCATTTAGAACTTCAATGTGGACAACACATTGATTAGTTGTTCATGTATTTCATCACTAATCTGTTTGCCCCAATCAATGTGAACTTTTTGTCTTCTTATGATTCTAATGTATTCATACATCCAGTCATGAAAATAAGATGATTCAGGAGACCCCTTTACTCTGCTCAAAAGTGTGATCATATCTCTGACATCTTCCTTTTAGTCACTTCATGGAAGTCCCTTCGACCATCTGTAAACAATTTGCCTAGGTTTTTTCAACCATTAACTATTTATCAGGTTTTTAGCCTTGCCGGGATCTGCGTCATAGACCTCCTGTGCTTGTTGTATCGATATGTCAATGTACTTCTCCATCTGTGGAACTTTGAAAACAATATCAAAAAAGTCAGGGTCAAGTCTCAATATCTCATGCCCAAAAGAATCAATCACACTTCTACTTTCCCTGATGTAATGAGATGCAACTTGAAGGACAAATTCTATATTATGTGCAGAGGTAGGGAACATAGACACCAAATGCAAATTACCGTGTGTTGGAGCCTAAAATTTCATGCAAATTTTAGGTTCCCATATTTCAAAAAATTGATTTTAACACTCAGAAACACAATTGTGAAATCTACCTGGAGATGCTACTTTGAAAAATCATAAAATGAATCCAGTATAGTTCCACACAAAATCACTTTGCAAACATATTTATCTACCACATATGAGTGTGCACACCAATTTTCAGCTTCATACGGTTTGATTTGACAAAGTTTCAAAGTGACAAGTTGAAGGGTTTTGAGAAAATCTGTTGTCAATACAGTGAAGAATCTGTTAAAATGGTCAACTTTGAGGGTAAATATTAAGCAAATGGATGACGATCATAAAAAACTGATTGGTACTGTCAATTCTCTACACCAAAGTCTACCTCCATGCAAATTTTTAGGGTGTTTGGACATCATTTGGTATTTTTTCAAGATCAAAATCAAATGAGTTTTACATAGATTGGCAGGTGCAATTTTTCAAAAAATGTTGAGTGGGCAACTTTGAGCGTTAGCAATTTTTAGTCTGGATCACTTTATACCAAATTGTCTTGCAAGCGTGCTTCCCTGTCATAAATCAACATTCTGGTGCAATTTCATGGCCTCCGGAGATCATTTGATCAGTTTTCCAAAGCAATTTTGAAGGCCACTTGAATTATTGTAGTTATTGTGAAAAACAGTCAAAAATCAAATAAATACCCACTGTAGTTGAAGATAAATATTAGATTCTCAATTGAACAATTGTAAAAGGACTATAGAAGGGAGAGCCTATTACATATGGATGTTGTGCACTGAACTACTTGAGATATTTTCTCCACTCTAAGTCTACTATTTACATAAGGGCTAGAAAAGTTATAGTTCTACTGCATCCTTCGGCTCAAAATATGATGACATTACATCTTTTGAAACGACCTATAATACTATTTTTCCCATTGACGAGTTTTCACTTTATGGAACAAGGAATAATATTGATGCACTCATTCTGTCATATAAACAAGCACTAAGAAGAACAATGATGTTGGAAGAAGTAAATTAATTATGGTTGGCACAGACAAATCGACTAGTCTCCAAAATCATCCAAATCCAACAACTCCTCAACAGTTGAGCTGCAAACTTTTGCGATCACTTCTGCAATAACAACAACCACTAAATTGATGGGAATATTGGCACCAAAATAGCTTAGTGTGCCTCCATCAAGAAGAATAGCCATCGCTCCATCCTCCCAAAGCTGAATATCTCAAGGACGACCATCGCTCCATCCTCCCATAGTCTCCAAAATCAATGTAAGTATAGATTGTTGATCACTATTTTTTTTTAGAAGTCACAAGATATAAGAGAGGAGTCAAATCGCCTAAGCTTAAAAGGAGATCACCGCTTGAAAGGAGATCAAAAGAAGATTAGATCATTGTGCAGAAATCATAAGATAGGATCGATGTTTGAAGATTCGGTTTGAAGGAGATTGTTGCAAGATTGACGCCACAACCAATCTGAAGACCTTGAAGGAGTCAATGTTGCTTGTTTGGATCTGCAGATCACTATCTCAGAAGTTCTTAGCTGCTGCATGAAGGAATGAAAAAGGTGCAGACTGTGAGGAAATACATCAAAGCTTTGTTGATAATTTGAGTAGATTGGTGTAGTCACTGTTGCAGGCTCGAGAAGAAACTGCAACCTATGAAGGGTTCGCTGCCAGTGAGAAGAAGAAATGTCATCAGCCATATTGAAGCAGAGTTTACAAAAAAAGAGTTGAGATCGCCGCTGATAAAAGAAGCTGCTGAAGCTCGTTTGAAGAACCCCCCAAGTCTGAGTATGTGGAAGCCATTGTGCAAAGAGATCACAATCAAAGACAAAAAAGTTGTTGCGTCACTGCAGATCTTCTGTCAAAAAATATGAAGTTGTTGATTTAGCTAAAGCTGGAGTCACCATTGTTGAATTGAGCAACGAAGGGAAGTTGTCTGAGCACCAACCTGCAAGAGAGTTTGACTGTAAGTTGTATAATGTCAGGTATGCATAATAGGAGAAACAATAATATGTATGGCTCTAAATTCATTGTTACGGAATATGATGTTATGGTTTCGCTTGCTTTTTGTTAACAAATTGTATGATTAAAAAGTGAAAAGAAGACCACAATATATGTATGAAGAATTGTGAGCTATCCGTGGAGAATTTCTAGCCATTGCTTGATTGGAGAATTAAGGCAATTGCATATAAAAGGTAAGCTATGTTATGGAAAAGAACTGGTGTGCTTGTTAAAAGAAATTGTAGGCCAAGTGAGCTGCCAAGAAATGAAGAATATGTAGTCAAGTGCAAAAGAGAAGAATATATGATTATGTTGAAGATCATTATTGAAAGGTACAATACTAAAATTATAGAAGTGTTTGGGTTGGAGGTGAGATAATTTGTCTGTCTAAATGTGAAGGCTATGTCGATGTCAAAAGTGGTCATGTAAATGAAGATTGTTGGATCAATATCTCTCAAAAGAATGATGTTTTTTATCTCATTGATAGTATTTGGGTGGCTGTTGAAAAGAGGCCAATCCCAAACGATGTACAATCATGAAGTCAAAAAAGTTTTTGTTGTTAGTGGGCAATGTATTTATTGGGAAAATGTTTAATTGCGAGTCAATTTTGTTAAAAGGAAAAACCAAAGTGTGTGTTGTACCTGATTTGTTGTAAGGGGTGCATGATCGGTTGTACCCGACACCCCCAATGTTTTTTGGTTTAACATATTGATGAACCATGTATCTAAACAGGAATCCTATACAACTAGCGAGTACATCGACTGGTTACCCATGTATCTCTGTAGATGGATTTCTTTTTATATGGACTCAATAATTAATTTTGATGTAGGTACAAAAGGAGAAAAGCCTAGAGTGATGATGGTTTCGCCGTAATGATGATTTGTGGAGTCATGTGTGTGCTCGGTTTGTGGTAATCCAAAACCACTTGTTGCGAGGTTTGTGGTTAGCTGAAACCACTTGTGTGCAAGGTTTGTGGTAACCAAAACCACTTGAGTGTGAAGTTTGTGGTGATCTTGAAACCACTTGTGTGTGAGGTTTGTGGAGTTCGTGGTGAGCTTTAAACCACTTTAGAATTACATCAATTAGGGGTAAGCCATAAAACCCAAAGTGATTATGATGAGGGGAAACAATATGAAGAATTTCATCAGTGATTGTAAATGCGTACCTAATAAGGCTGGATGCTAGGACCCATCTTATGGGGGGACATTGGCATAATTAAATTATGGGGGGATGTTGGAAGAATTAAATTAATTATGGTCGGCACAGACCAACCGACTAGTCTCCAAAATCATCCAACACCAAATTCTTCCACCGTCCATGCCATCCATGCCATTCACATTACCGATCTTCTCACCTGTCCATGATAAATGCTTAACCTAACACCAGTCTATAGTGCATGCAGAATTTATTATGTATTTGATTATAAATTGAATCCTTGAGCCTGTATTCGGTAGAGCTCAATTCAGAGTTTTACTCTGTTTTGTTCTTCTCCTCTGCTCCATGTTTCTTTTCAAATGATACTAAGTCAGGTGTTTGAGTTTTGTGTGACACAGATATGGGCATTAATGAAGTTCTTTTCACATAATTTAGAGACAAACTTATTTCATTGAAACCTTTTTGAACAAAGATCAAGTCATGAGAATAAACTTAGTTGAGGCTGAGTATTGAAAGAAACTTAAGGGATATAAACTTGTACAATTTGGATAAAAAAAATAGCCTAGGTAAAACTAAGGTGCTTTTGAGTAAAAGAATCAAGATTTTTCACCCCATGTACGAAAGAGCAGGAAACACCATGAACAAATTTTTGTCCCTATGAAGTTATGTAAGATTCATGAGGGCAAAGGGATCTCAATGGCCCTATTTGATTTCAAGGGAAGCCCTAAGCTCAGTGATAGGTTTTTGTTCTTGCAGAGACGCTCCTACCTTGAAATTGGTGAGGAATGAAGATGTATTCAAGATATCCAGTGTTGTATCTGACAAGAGAAACTTGAGGATTGATACTACAAAGGACCCGTGTGTAAGGGGACTAAAAAAGAGATGTATACATTCAGAAGGAGACGTTGCAGTTACTAAGATAACAACCCTAAGTCTTTAATACTTGCACCAAGGGAGGAAAAAATTGAAACGATGTAGCATCATGAGATTTCAAAGACAAGCCATAGTCTTTGCTTTTATTGAAACTCAGATACAAGAGGAATGTGAGGCCGATATGGAGATTTTCAAGGAGTTCATGAAGTATTTTAAAGCAGAACGCAATGCCTGCACAATACACATAAAATGATTAATGAAGTTCCAATAAGCGCAAGTGAATGAAAAGATCAGTGTAAAAAAGAAAGGAATATGCAATGTGTTTGGTGTCTTCTCCATCTAATATTGGACGGAAAGAAACATCTTAAAGAAATGCATCTGATCGCAAATTTTCATAAAGAGAAATGCAGTAGCACATTAGGGAAGTACGTTCTTTAGAAGGATGAATCGATGCAAGGAATTTGGAAGGCTAGGCCATACGATATGGTTTAGAAAGTTCAAATGCTTTAAAGAATCACATGAAGATAGCACACTAGAGTATGAGGGAATAGAAAAACACATTGGCCGAACAGAGGAATTAGCTTGTGATGCGAATGAACAAGATAAAATGGAGATACCGATCGACAATGAACATTGAATGCTAAGAGGATAGTATCGCGATCCCGCTAGCAAACCCTAGTGGTTGCGCAGTTGAGTAGTGAGCACTCCCGCATTACTATGGGGGGTCTCAAGTGGTTGCGCGGTTGAGCGGTGGAAAGGTCTTAAATATATCAGTAGGTGCACGGTAAAATAAAATGATGTTGCAAAATAGTGAGAAGAGGAATAAAGTGAAATGTATTCATTAAATTTTTATAAGATAACAAATGGTGCAATAAAATAATTAGGAGGCAGGAAAATCAAAAGGATAAATTTTTTTAAGTTGCATCACCACGAGGAATGATAAATTATTATTTTGGTGAAAATAGAATTTTGTAAAATACTTTCACTTGGGGATAAAGAAAGGGGTAAGTATCTTACCCAAGGAGCATTTTAAATTATAATGTGAAATTTTTAAACAAAGGGAGTTATAAGGTGAATAATTATTTCACTCAAAAAGCATGAAAGGTAAAATTTATATTTACATTGGGAGATGTAATTTTTTCTCACCCAAGGAGTTACGAGCTGAAAATATTCCAAGAAGATATTTGGAAATATTATTTTCATGGGTGAAAGGGTGGATTTGAAGTTTTCTAGAAAAAGGATTATTGTGAGGCAAAGATAATAAAGTTAAAATATTTAATTTGCCGAAGGAAATTAATTAAATATTTTTTGCCGAAGAGAAAGAATATTGAAGAGATGCAGCAGACAGGCAAAGGGTCATAACCCTAAAATTACAATGTATATATGTAAAATAAAATTAGAAGAGGAGAGTAGGTAGAAGAGTATAACAGATGAGTAGGGATACACAATGTTTACATTTAAAAAGACTCAGATGCATGTATGAATTTTGATGAAGTTAATGAAGATATATGATTTTGTGGCCTAATCTTGGTTTCAACTGTTTGTTGGAATTATTCGATTATTTGGTTGTCTCCACTTTAATGCTTCTTTGTTATCTAAACTGATATATCAAGTATATATTCAATTTATCAATACACATTTGTTGTATTTGTGTGATGTGATTAATTGGTTTTCGCAGAGGAATTAAACATCCTTGTAGTCAATCACAGTAATTTGGAAGTGTTAATTGGATTAATAAGAAGAGCCACATAATTATGGCTGTCAATCTGTCTCAAGTAGAGTTTGTCAACTATTTAGCTGCATGTTTATATAAGTTATAAACCCATATTAATATGCCAAACAATTTGAGTTATTGCCATTACAGGTCACATTTTCCAATTCCTCATTAGACTCCATATACCTAACAAGGCACTGGTCTCATACATTTCACCATTTAGTTTTGTTCATTTTATTTTTTACACCTGTTAACTGAACATATTAGGTTTTACCTTGATATTGCTTATACAATCTATACCAAAATAAGAATTCATTTATCCACTCCCAACTGCCATTGTGGATAGATTGCTTTAGGGAATAAATACAATTCAAATTTGCTTCATTTACATAGGTTTACCCACCTTGGTCTGGCATAACCTAAAGAGTAGAAGGTTCAAATTCATAATTTGGCCTTGTACGTTAGCCAAAAACGTTGTGAGAGCTTGGCAACCTCTCATGGTTCAAACCTACATTTTTGAGACCTAACACTGTGCACGATGACTCTCAGAGAAGCTTCAAGAGGCTTCTTCTACATGCTTTATGAAAAATCAACTAGGTCTTGATGATCGACCTCTGTGTCTTTTATCTCACCCACCTTGGAGACCACCACTGTCGACGAATAAACACCTTGATATTTGTACTTCATTTTATTTTTAGCCCTTTAAGATGATGGAGGTTTCTGGGTAGTCATTTGAGAGCAATTGAATCAACAAAAAACAACTTCGAGGATCTTTCGATGAGATTTGAAAAGAAACTACAAGATGTGGAATCAACAAACATTAGCTAGAAAATAGCATTGGGGTGCGTGAAGCAATCAACGATGTCGAGAAAGCATGAAACGGGTGATGAAGCATGAAAAATGATGCACAAAGTGGAAAAAATGAGGTTCGGAGCGAAGCTGGGAAGATTTGGAAAGTTTTAAGGAAAAATAAGAAAAAGTGTAAGGGCGCTGAAAATCAGTGCCCTTGCACTTAGGGAAAAATCTAGCTTGGTGCAACGGCGCTGATTTTCAGCGCCCTTGCACCTGGCAGTGTTAAAAAAATTTCATGATGTCAAGGCGGTAAAAATCAGCGCCTTGACATTTTTCAGCTTGAAGACTCAAATGCAAGTGTAGAAGCGTTACATTTGAGCGCCTTGGCAAATGGGAAGAACATGTAGTGCAATGTAGAACAAAAAGTGTGCCCTTGTATGAGGATTTTATGTCACTTGGAGATAAATGTAGAATTGGTGTAAAAAACTTCAAGAACAACGCCATGGATGGGAATGTGAATCTTCTTGACAAAAATGCGAACTCCATTCTTTGTAATTTGAGTTCATATTGATAAACCTGTGTTTAAAGATCATTGAAAAAATGGTGATACACTCTTGAATGGAGATCAAAGGGAAAGCATTTGAAATGTGTTTTTATCCATGGCGAATAAAGGAAGAGCAAAAAATGACTCCAAGATGTTTGATTGAGAAAACGCATGAGCAAAGGAAAATGCATTTTTATCCAAAAATGACCAGGGAAAAAACAAAGATAAAAAATAACCAAAAAAAACGTGAAGAAGAAAGGCGCGATAAGAAAAAGACATCATGGCATGAGGAAGAAAGAATTTTTTTGAAAACTAAGCAAGAAAACGCCCAACGTGCATTCAACACAAAGAGTTCTTTACAAAGTTTCATTGAGAGACAAAAGGAAAAGAAGAAATGATGGAAAGAGAAGACATACCTAAGAAAAATGTAAACCCTAGGTTGATGCAACAAGAGACCTCAATAAGAAACGAATTCTTGAAAGCAACTTGGTCACCCAACATGTTGGAAGTGAAAGAAAGAAGTTTGGAATGAAGTGGAGTGAACCAAAATCACTTTTAAGTGATTTGGAAGTGTAAAAAGCTAACTCAAGTCGCCCATTTAAATGAGGCATGATTTAAGGCACTTTCAGTGAAATGTGCAAAAAAGCCAAAAAATGACGCCTTAGTCAAAAATTGACTAAGTCAGGGACAAAAATGCAAGGGCGCTAAAAATCAGCGACTTTGCACCCAAAAAAAATCACTTAAGTGCAGGGGCATTGATTTTCAGCGCCCTTGCACTTTTGACACTTAGTGAATTTTCCAAAAAGAAGTAGAGCATTGTTTTTGAAGACAACTGCACTTTTCACAATTTACTAAGTATGAACAGTGAGAGCTCGCGAAGGTACTTGTTTCAAAGGTCTTCACAAGGTGAATGTAGGGGATGCTCAAATTGACTATTTGAGGCTTTGGAACACACTTTGAGGTGGATTGAAAATCACCTTGTTTTGCATGCTTGAACTTCACGAACCTAGGAAACAAACAAGTTTCGTAGGGGGGTTATCCGTAGAATGAGCACTGCTTGATTCTGTGATAACAACTGGCTCTTGCTGGGGATCTTCCTTCAACTGTTCTTTGAAATGAATGAAGGGAGAAGAATTCCAAAATTCAAGTTCCTTTATCCATACATTAGACTTGGAGTCAGGCGATGACGATAACACAACTTAAAACAAAAAGACTCAAAGGACTTAAAAATAAAAAAAAGGTATTTATGTACATACCAACGCCAATCACTTTATTGTGTAAAGTGCTTGAGATGTTGCCCACTATGAGGAAGGGAAAATGGCATTCCGCCTCTATATGCTAATAGGAAATTGTTCTCACAGTGCAACTGATGAATTTGGAAAGGTCATGTCCACAGTGAGTCAAATTTTCCATGCATACCTTTTGGTTCTCTCTGTTTGTCCCAAAGGAGAACGAGATCACCAATTTGAAATTCTTGAGACTTTTCCTTCTTGTCGACAAGCTTCTTCACTTGGTCTTGGTGTTCCGCGATGCAGTCAACCACTTGAACCTGATTCTCTTCCAATTCAGAGAGATGCATAATATGCTTATCAATAGAATTATCAAACATCTCATCCTCGATGGCCTTAGCCAATTTGAGGTTGGAAGTTCCAAGGTTATATGAATCTTGACATTCAACCCGTACAAGAGTTGAAAATAAGACATGTTGATTGCCTGCTTCAGAGTTATCCTGTCTGCCCACAAAGCATCATACAAGGCATTGTGCCATAGATGTTGGTTCTCGTCTACCAGCTTACAGATGATAGTCACCAGATTTTTGTTGCTAGATTCAACCTGGCCATTACCTTGTGGGTAATAGTCAGAAGAATGAGATAAAGTTATGCCATGTTCGAAATAGTTTTCAGTGATCTCATTTAATGAGAAGGAAAAAGCATTGTTAGCAACGATCTTGTTCAACACACTGAACTTGGAAATAATGTTTTCTTTCAAGAAATTGCATACCACCTCTGAAGTAGCATGCTTGGTAGGAATTGCTTCCACCCACTTGGTGAAATAATTAGTAGTAGTTAGGACATAGATGTGCCCTGCACTTGACGATGGATTAACTGCACCGATGAAGTCGATTCCCCATTCCTGGAAAGGTTCCTCAATCACCATGAGTTTCAATGGAAAGGATGCCAACTTGGGCCTGCAAACGAATTATTGACACAATTCACACTTACTCACCCAAGAGTACATATGTTGAAAAAGCATGGGCTAGTAGTACTTAGCTCTCAAGATTTTTTGAGTGGTTATTGGCGCCAAGAAGTGTCCTACACATGCTAAGTCATGATATGACTTCAACAGTTTTTGTTGTTGTTCCTTATCAACACATTGAAGAAAAGTCCCATCCATTGTGCGCTTGTACAAGCCATTGTCCCATAAGACGAAGTTTGTTGATTTCAGCTTGATGGTTCTCTTTTCTTTTGGGGTCAAATGATCAGGATATTCCCCATATGTGAGGAAATGGGCGATGTTAGAATACCATTCGTCGGTGGTGCTGACAAATAGTACCATTGGAAGTGTACTTGGCTCCACCTCTTCATCGTCTAAAACTTCTTCATCTTCTTGAATTTCTTCATCTGGGTTATTTTTAGCGATAAGCTGACAAAGCCCACACCCACATATCAGCTTAGTGGGTTTGATTTCCATATCATATTCCTGAATCTTGGCAATCCAATTGCCTCTTTTTGTTCCAAATTCCTGCTATGTTAAGATTGACTTAACAGTCGAATCTAGGACTAGAACTTTGACATGGCTATTTAGAATATAGAACTGAAAATGCTTAACAACTTTGACTACAACAAAAGTAGATTTTTCCATTTGAGAATATCTTAGTTCATAATTATTTAGGGGGTAGCTCATGAACGCAATGGGAGATTAAAACCCTCATTATTTTCTTACACCAAGATTACTGAAAGTGTATGCTTGGAAGCATAACTGTACATGATGAATTCTTTGGTGTAATTGGGACATACCAAAATGAGTACATGAGCAATGGATTCCTTGATATCATCGAACACTGCTTTACCTTCTTCCATCCAATGAAATGTAGTATTACCCTTCATCATATTTACAATATGATGAGTTTTCTTCGTAAAGTCTAGGAGAAACCTCCTTAAGAAGTTTACCTTGCCAAAGAAGGAATGGAAATCCTTCTTGCTTGATGGTAGGGCGAGAGACTTAATACCATTTACTCTTTCTAAGTCAATTTTGATTCCCTCTGTAGACACAACATGGCCAAGGAGTTTACCTTCTGTAACCCCAAAAATTAACTTTTTGGGATTTAAGGAAATACCATGCTAACGACATCTCTCAAGGATTTTCCTTAAATGGTAGAAGTGTTCACGATGTTGTTTAGAGAAAACCGTGAAATCATCAAGATACACCATGATAAACTTTCCCATCACATCGCGAAAAGCTAAATCCATAGCACATTGGAACGTGGCACCAATGTTGATCAGACCAAAAGGCATCTTGTGATACGCAAAGGTACCCCATGGTGTGGTGAAAGCAGTTTTGTGTTGATTGCTTGAATTAACTTCAATTTGATTATAACCGAAATTTTTTTCCAACATGGAGAGCATTTCGGATCTGGTCACATTTTGTAGGACTTGGTCCATCACTAGAAGAGGGTAATTGTCTTTGAGTGACAATTGGTTTAGATTTATGAAATCTACACAAATACGGATTTCACCATTCTTCTTACAAACGGGAACGATATTCGCTATCCATGTTGAATGGTGGATAGGGAATATTATTCACACATTTAGCATTTTATGAACTTCTGCCAGGATTGTTCTAGAAATCTTTGGATTATATTGTTTTTGCTTTTGTTTGTAAGGCAAAGCTCCAACCTTGAGAGGAATATCATGTTGCACTTCCTTGGGCCGAAATGTTTTTAGATCTTCATATGAATATGCTAAGACATCCATATATTCTTGTAATAACTGGGCAAACTGTTTCCTTTCTTCGGTCGTGCAACGCTTACCAATGTTCACCATCTTAGGATTAGCTTCAATTCCCAAATTGATATGTTCAACTTCATTAGATGAATCAGAATTTGAGAGTTGCTTCTTGACATAGTGATCATGCTTTTCAAAAAGCTTCTCTAAGGATACTAATCCTTTGGGAATCTTATTCCCTTTGAGTTGTAAGTATTCTTCACCCATAACAGGGTCCATATTTGACACAGATTCTTGATGTGGAGAATCACTACCTTCGAAGTACAATTCATCAAAGTTCTTTGCTTTCTCCAGAAAGGAAATGATCTGATGATCATCGTTGAAAATCTACCAGTTCTTTGAATTGTTAGGGACACTTGGGTGGAAAACCACTTCAATGGTGTAGGTAGAACCCTGAAAGTCTTTATGTGGTACCAAGAGCGTGGATGAGATTGCTAAAGAATCAGCTCTGGTACTATATTCTCTGGGGACAACATATATATCAAAAGCTTCAAATTCCTCAACGGAATCCCAAACCAGATTGCAATAATGCTCGATTCTGTCATTTTTTGTCTAATATAGATTCCTCACTTGACATACTATTAGCTCAACATCACCTTTTGCATGGAGATTTTTAATACCCTTCTTTAGCAAAACTTGCATTCCTAATAACAAAGCTTCATATTCGGCGGTGTTATTAGTGTTATCAAATTGTAACTTGAAAGAGAAAGGGAAAAAATTTCCTAAGGGGAAATAAAAATGATTCTTTCTCTAAAACTGGTGGAAGAGCAGTTGCCATCAAATATGAACAACCAAACGCCATTTGGGTCACCAAGGCTAACAATGTCAAAGTCTGAAGATTCATCATTTGATGAGGAATCATGATCAGAGATAGATAAATCACCTGATGATGATTCATTTGAAGTTGAGGAAGCATTGTCATTCTTTGAATTATTTCTGGTCAAGGATTCACCAACCTCTTCTGTTTGCAGATAGTAAGTTCCCACTCTTGAAGACTCAAACAAGATCTGAGCTCTTGGGTCATCTAATTGGGTTACTGAAAACTTTGACTCCTTTTCAGGAATCAATTTTTGCATTATACCTTTGATAGGTATTCTAGCTTTAGACATATCCATACTTAGTTCTCCTCCTAACCTTTACAAAAATTGCGTCTGAGGAGAATTCCATAAGATGCTAGTACATCGGCTATGGGAACCGTCATTTTTCTTTTCTTTTCTAGGTACACAACAAATGCATACTGCGCATCTTTGATTTGGCCGATCAAAGGCACTTGTTTATTCTCCATGGAGAAACAACGGCTGAAAGTTTTAGTTAGATCCAATCCTAAGGCAGTAGCTACCTTGGCGGACATCACATTGTCAGATGCACCAGAATCTATAACACAGTTACTTAGTTTAAAACCATTTACAAGTAGGGAGATGAAAAATGGATCAATGCATCTGGAGGCAGTTGGAGGAGTGGACACAAGGTTACTCTGCAACATTTTGGGCTTATGAGTAACATAAATGTTAGGAGGTGTATCCTGACTTGGGGTAATTCCTTTGTCATTAACGAACTTAAAAAGTCTGTCAAATTGATCAGGGTTGGCTTTGAGGTACTCAACCTCAGACATTTGGACCTTGGTTTTCTTGGCATGGTCAATAATGTCAAAAGCTTGGAAATAATTTTGTAAGCTGGAAGTTGTAACTTCACTGATTGGTTTAACGAAAGGCACATTGGTCTTTGGAACTAGAGGATTAGCTTTAGAAACAATGGGAGTTGATGAAGAGGGACGAGGTGTGCTTACTAGTGGATTTGCTGCTTTCTTGGGTTTCCAAGGGAGAGGAGATCCTCTTTTAGCAATTGTGACTGGCGGCTTCTCTTTTTCAAGTGGAGCAACAACTTGAGCTTTATCAAGCTAGTTATGTTGATGCCGCGTGAAAATAGCATAAGTGTCTGTCACCAAGTCTTCTTCTTCCTCTTCTTCTGCCGTTTGTAAGTAACTAATCTTGGAGTCGCTAGCCAATTCAATTTATTCTTCTTGGAAGAGGTCAACATTTTCTTCTTTAGGGTAATCTTGCTGTGCATAATCGTCTTGTTTAGCCTCATAATATCCTGTGGCGTTATTAGTAGGTGGGGCTTCCAGAGCAAGCCTTCCTGGGGGCGCTGGGAAACAATTTTGATTTTTGTTGCTAGCATAATTAGGAAAAGTCCTCCTTGGGACGTCCTTGCAGTTGCTATTGGAGACTTGCTTTTTTAGAGACAAGGCTTCATTTTCCAGCCTCTAGACCATAGGATCCGTAAAGTTGGAGCTGGCACTGAGAGCATTAACATTAGATGCTAAAGACCTTGAGGCTTGCATCCTTTTGTTGGTATTGGTTCCCATTCTTATTTCTCTAGCAAGTATCATTCTGTCTTCCAGGCTAGTAGCTAGCTGCTGAGCTACTTTGACGTTGGCAAGATTTTCCCTATGTAAGTAGAAACTTACTTTGGGGAGTTGCTTATTGATGTAGAAACTTACAAGGTTACTCTGCGACATTTTGGGCTTAGGAGTAATATGAACGTCAGGAGGTGTATACTAACTTGGGGTAATTCCTTTGTCATTAATGAAATTGACAAGTCAGTCAAATTGATTAGGGTTGGCTTTGAGGTACTCATCCTTAGACATTTGGACCTTGGTTTTCTTGGCATGGTCGATAATGTCAAAAGCCTAGAAAGAATTTTGTAAGCTGCAAGTTGTAACTTCACTGATTGGTTTAACGAAAGGCACACTGGTCTTTGGAACTAGAGGATTAGCTTTGGAAACAATGAGAGTTGATGAAGAGGGATGAGGTTGCGCTTACTAGTGGATTTGCTACTTTCTTGGGTTGCCAAGGGAGAGGAGATCCTATTTTATCAATTGTGATTGGCGGCTTCTCTTTTTCAGGTGGAGTAGTAGCTTGAGCTTTATCAAGATGGTTATATTGATGCCACATGAAAATAGCATAAGTGTCTGTCACCAAGTCTTCTTCTTCCTCTTCTTCCACTGTTTGTAAGTAACTAATCTTGGAGTCACCAGCCAATTCAATTTCTTCTTCTTGGAAGAGGTCAACATTTTCTTCTTCAGGGTAATCTTGTTGTGCATAAGTCTTGTTTAGCCTCGTAATATCTCACGACGTTATTAGCGGGTGGGGCTTCCAGAGTAAGCCTTCCTGGGGGCGCTGGGAGACAATTTTGATTTTTGTTTCTATCATAATTAGGAAAATTCCTCCTTGGGACATCCTTGAAGTTTCTATTGTTGTTGTTGTTGGAGACTTTCTTTTTCAGAGACAAGACTTCATTTTCCAACCTCTAGACCATAGGATCCGTAAAGTTGGAGCTAGCACTAGGAGCATTAACATTAGATGCTGAAGACCATGAGGCTTGCATCCTTTTGTTGGTATTGGTTCCCATTCTTATTTCTCCAACAAGTATCATGTCGTCTTCCAGGCTAGTAGCTAGCTGTTGAGTTGCTTTGACATTGGCAATATTTTCCCTGCGTAAGTAGAAACTTACTTTGGGGAGTTGCATGTTGATGAAGAAGCACTTTAGGTTATGATCTGTTGGTCTTGCATCATTCGGGATCTGCACCACCAATTTGTTAAACTTAGCTATGAACTCACGCATGGGCTTGTGGGCCTCTTTGTGCATGGTGGTGAGTTGTGCCAACAAAGCATGTGAATCTTCAGGAGGTTTGAATCTTTCTTCAAACTTCATGCGAAGAGTGGCCTAGTCGGTGATCAAAGCATTAGGAAGAGTAAAGAACCATTCAGCTGCAACCCCTTGAAGGGATTCAATGAACAATCTTACAGAAATGTCTTCATGCTCAATGTCAAGAACACCACAAACAATGTAGAATGTGGATATGTGTTCATCAAGATGTTTTTTTCCATCACCTTGAAACTTCAGGAGATGCTTTCTTGAAATGCACAATAGGTACCTGAATGGGACCAAACGAAGGGGACCAAAAGCATTTCCCCACGGTTCTGCAGGTGGTGCGGCCATAGCTGGTTGCACAACAGGTACCTGAATGGGACACCTATGGTAAATAGACCAAAAACTTGGGAGAGGAGATCTTTAGCTATGTGGAGGGTAGCTTACAACATGTTGTAGTGGTGATCTTACTTGTGGAGGAGTAAATGGAAAATTACATTGCAACAACTCTTCAAAAAGTGGATTTGCTACTCCTTGAGCCCTTAATCCTCATGTATATATTTGGTCCACCAAAATGTAGATTTGAACAAGATAGAGATTAAGAATAACAATATACAAGAGAAAAATAAGAAATTGGAAACTTATCTACTTCAATCAAAAGCATGAGGCTTAGATTGTGTATGTCGTTCCCCAGCGGAGTCGCCAAAAAATTGGTGGATAAAAATTATGTAATCGACTTTTCAATAGATTACACAACTAGGAATTTAGCCATAGCTATGTGAGATTTAATCTCTCCTCTCAGAAAGGGGAGGCGCCCTTCTTACTACTTTTAGAAACATGTAAAATTAACTAAGTATTTAAACCATGTACATTATGATTAATGGATTTGGGGTATGTCACATTCATCCTTCTCTCTTTTTTCAGAGAAGATGTTTTACAATGCTCCATGGTCAGTAGGTGAAACATCCACTGCGGGTATGACGGTGGTGGGAATAGGTGGTGGAGGAGTGTTCAGATTTGGAGGTGTATGAGGAACATTTGAAATTATAGTCGGTGATGTTCTGGGAAGTTCTTCAACTACATTATGAGATGGAGACATAGTTCTTTCTTCATCATGCCCTAGTTCTTGTTGATCATCCTCTTGTCCTTCCGACTCTGGTTCACCTTCAGAATCACCTTTAGACTCTTGTTCATTGTCAGAATCTTCTTCTTCATCAAAGTCTGCTTCTGTTGAAACTTCTTCTTCAGCGGATTGATCACTAGAATTTCCTTCTTTATCAGAATCTATCTCTTCGGAAACAACCCCTTTTCATTTGGAGTGAGATGGTTTAGATTCTGTAGTTTCTCTTTCTAGGACAACCTGTGTGTCCTTCTTGTCGACAGTGAACTTGATCCTCGGGCCTCTTCATGAAGAAGTGGGAAGAGCCGTAGATTTATATTTCATACAGAGTTCTTGTTGTGGGTTGGCTTCTGCTTTGGATTCTTCTCCCTTAGAATTTGTTATGAAATTTTTCATCTCAAAGCCGTGCTTGTGTAACCACTCTGCAGTGTTAGACAAAATTGGTGCCAATCTTTCCCTGATGCTAACACTTTCTTTTTTGAACCATTGATTTGTAGGCAACGACCTCCTGGATATTTCTTGTTCATTGTAGACAATGTTCATGATGTCACCAGTATCTATGAAATCCTCTAGTAGGTTAGCAACACCAAGATCTCTGATTTGCTGTATGGTTAGCCTACAATAATCTATCTTATGAATGACCTCCTCATCTCTGCAATCAACCCAGATGTCCTCAAAACGATACTTGTGCTGATGACCCTTTTGCAAATTCTTACTGAAATTTCGGTAATCAAAATCAAACCTGTATCTATAGGTCCTGATTGTCATGACCTACATTTTTGCATAGACTGATTTGGCCTTTTGTACAGTCTTGATGGTATGCCTATCAATTGTCAGTGGGAACTTGAATCCCAGCTTGTGAATCTTTCTCTGTTCTTTGTGCACTGAAATCGGCTATCTGCACATCTCCATGAGAATCCACTTGTCCAAGGGGTATTTGGGCAACATGTAAGGGCAACCAGTGTAGCACCCTACTCTTAAATAAGTAAAATTTGGGAATTGTAGATATATGAATCCAGCTTTACTTACCACTTTGTAAGCCTCATTAGATACCCTCTTCTTTTCAAGAGTCAGATCAAAGATGAAAAGTAGAGGCACAAAGAAAGCATCAGTAACCCTCCTGAAATGATGAAAGCTTTCTTTCAGCTCTAGTTGATAGAAAAAATTGTACACATGTATGGTGTGCCTATTCCCTCTTGTAGATAGACCCAAAAATTTCCTCATCACGTCTACAACATACACCAGGTAAGAAGTCATATAGAACTTCAATGTGGATGACACATTGATCAATTGTTCATGTATTTCATCGCTGATCTGTTTACCCCAATCAATGTGAACTTTTTGTCTTCTTATGATTTTGATTTATTCATACATCTAGTCATGAAAATAAGTTGATTTAGGCAACCCCTTCACTCTACTCAAAAGTGTGATCATATCTTTGACATCTTCCTTGAAGTCACTTTCCAGAAGTCCCTTTGACCATCTGGAAATAGTTTTCCTAGGTTTCTTCAACCATTGACTATTTATCAGGTTTTTAGCCTTGTCGGGATCTGCGTCATAGACCTCCTATGCTTGTTGTATCGAGATGTTAGTGTACTTCTCCATCTGTGGAACTTTGAAAATAATATCAAAGAATTCAGGGTCAAGTCTCAATATCTCGTGCCCAGAAGAATCAATCACACTTCTGCTTTCCCTGATGTAATGGGATGCAACTTGAAGGACAAATTCTATATTTGTGCAGAGGTAGGGATCATAGACACCAAATGCAAATTACTATGCATGATGGCTCTCAGAGAAGCTTCAAGAGGCCTCTTCTCAATTCTTTCTGCAAAATCAAGTAGGTCTTGATGAATGACCTCTGTGTCTTTTATCTCATCCACCTTGGAGACCACCATTATCGACAAATACACACCTTGATATTTGTACTTCATTTTGTTTTTAGCCCTTGAAGACAATGGAGGTTTCCATCCAGTCATTTGAGAGCAATTGAATCAACAAGCAACAACTTTGAGGATCTTTTTATGAGATTTGAAAAGAAACTGTAAGATGTGAAATCAACAAACATTAGTCAAAAAACAACAGTGGGATGCGTGAAGCGAGCAACGATGTCGAGCAAGCATGAAACGAGCGATGAAGCATGAAAAATGATGCATGGAGTGGAAAAAATGAGGTTCAGAGCGAAGCTGGGAAGATTTGGAAAGTTTTAACGAAAACCAGGAAAAAGTGTAAGGGCGCTAAAAATCAGCGCCCTTGCACTTAGGGAAAAATCCAGCTTGGTGCAACTGCATTGATTTTTAGCACCCTGATATTTTTTAGCTTGAAGACTCAAATACAAGTATAGAAGCGTTACATTTGAGAACCTTGGAAAATGGGAAGAACATGTAGTGCAATGTAGAACAAAAACCATGCCCTTGTATGAGGATTTTATGTCACTTGGAGATAAATGTAGAACTGGTGTAAAAACCTTCAAGAACAATGCCATGGATGGGAATGTGAACTCCATTCTCTGTAATCTGAGTTCATATTGATAAACCTGTGTTTAAATATCATTAAAAAATGGTGATACACTCTTCAATGGAGATCAAGGGGAAAGCATTTGAAATGCGTTTTTATCAATGGCTAATAAAGGAAGAGAAAAAAACAACTCCAAGATGTTTGATAGAGAAAACGCTTGAGCAAAGGAAAACACGTTTTAATCCAAAAACAACCAAGGAAAAAACAAAAATAAAAAATAACCAAAACAAAACACGAAGAAGCAAAGGCGCGACGAGAAGAAGACATCATGGCACGAGGAAGAAAGAAAAACTTTGAAAACTAAGCAATAAAATGCCCAACGTGCATTCAACACAAAGAGTTCTTTACAAAGTTTCATTGAGAGACAAAAGGAAAAGAAGAAATGATGGAAAGAGAAGACATACTTGAGAAAAACGTAAACCCTAGGTTGATGCAACAAGAGACCTCAATAAGAAACAAATTCCTAAAAGTAGCTTGGTCACCCAACACATTGGAAGTGAAAGAAAGAAGTTTGGAATGAAGTGGAGTGAACCAAAATCACTTTTAAGTGATTTGGAAGTGTAAAAAGCTAACTCAAGTTGCCCATTTAAATGAGGCATGATTTAAGTCACTTTCAGTGAAATGTACAAAAGAGCCAAAAAATGACGCCTAGGTAAAAAATTGACTAAGTCAAGGACAAAAATGCAAGGCGCTAAAAATCAGCACCTTTGCACAAAAAAAAAATCACTTAAGTGTAGGGGCACTGATTTTTAGTGCCCTTGCACTTTTGACACTTAGTGAATTTTCCAAAAAGAAGTAGAGTGTTGTTTTTGAAGACAACTACACTTTTCACAATTTACTAAGTATGAATAGTGAGAGCTCACGAAGGTACTTGTTTCAAAGGTTTTCACGAGGAAAACATAGGGGGATGCTCAAACTGACTATTTGAGGCTTTGGAATGCACTTCGAGGTGGATTGAAAATCACCTCGTTTTGTGTGCTTGAACTTCACGAACCTAGGAAACAAACAAGTTTCGTAGGGGGTTATTCATGGAACGAGCGCTACTTGACTCCGTAATAACAAAATGCTAAGAAACCAATTCCATGCACTAGATATCGTAGTTATGAATCTAAATTTGAAAAAATTAGAATTTTATCCTTCATAGAAAAAATGTTATGTGTTAGCCAGTACATGTCACTCTTTAAAAATGGTGTTTATTATTAAAAATTAGTTTTTGAAGGAGATGGAAAAAGAAGTGCAATCTGATTCCAAAAAAATTGAAAAAAATATATTTAGAATCTATAGACAAAATGTCACAAATCACTAGTTTGCATCATCTTCAAATTCCTCATGGTTTAGTTGCTATAGGTGCTCGAAAGTGAATATTTAGTTAAAAAAATTTAGTTCAATGTCCAGCTTGGCCAAAAATTGTAAACCTGTATTGTGGGATCACCCCACAATAAAGCCACATGGATTTTTTAATATTGTAGATAGGCCAAAACTATAGCACAAGCAAATACATTTGAAAGATGCGTTGTGGAGACAAGTGGCACTTTTGGTAAATATCATGCAAAGCAAA
>VDFB02037515.1:22967-46044 GCA_007258455.2 Sequoia sempervirens | reverse complement strand
GAGAGAGGGAGGAAGAGGAGAGATAGAGAGTAGAGAGGGAAGGAGAGAGTGAGAGAGAAAGATTATACAACTTGTTGACTACTAAAATTTGACCTCATGATTACAAAAATTTGGCATCCTGATTACTGAAATTTGACATGTTGATTACTGAAATTTGACATGATGATTACTAAAATTTGACTAAGTTTGAAAAATTATAAGATCTTCCAAAAACTAGAATTTGCATTATAACTCCAGGAGATCTGAAACCACTCTCAAACATCCTGACACTATATACATGAAATATAACTTAAAGTATAAGAAAGTAAATGTCCATATGTAAATGTCAACTTATACTTAAATGTTTATTTCATGTATATAGTCTCCCTGGCAGAGAAAGAGAAAAGGAAAGAGTTCACAAAAATGCTTTGCAAAAATTCATGCTTCACATTTGGCGAGTGCCAAATTTGGCGCTAGCCAAATGGAGCACTTCATTTGGTGAGTGCCAAATCTGGCACTTTCCAAATGATGAATTTCATTTGGATAGCACCAAATTTGGCACTCGCCAAATGAAGAATGACAAAATTATTTGAATTTTGACAAGCCAACCATTAGGCTCAGTCATCTAATCCATTTGGTGCTCGCCAAATGATCATTTCATGTAAAAAACAAAAGTGGCACCTTTTTTTTGTCATAGATTAGTGCACACACCCTTATAAGGTCTTTATAGGCCCCTAATATTCTAGGAAATCATCTTCATAAGGAAGATGCAACACAAAGAACAACACCGCCTTGGTAAAGTGAAGAGGAGAAGCCTCCTCCCACCTTAATTTTTCTTATTCTTTGGCCCCAAAAGATTATCAAGGTTTTTCTATCTCCTAATTGCAACATCTTTGATAGTATCTCTATTCCTAGTATCCCTTTGTGAAGGTCTACCAACTTTATTTTCTCCCCCCACATTAGGTTTCTTCTTCCTTTTGGATTTACTATTAGCCCAAATCCATTCTTCATCTGCCACACTCTCATTAGAAGAGCTAAACCATAGAAGGGTCATAGACTCCTTCATGCTTTTTCCTTCCTTTTGTTTTTCATTCAACAATATATTTACTCCCCCATCCAACTTCTTTCCAGGAGTGGAAACATGAGAAAAGGAATCTTCTCCTCGACCCGTTTGAGAAAGGATTTCTCCTTCCTTAAGAGTCTCTGATTTTTCATTAGTGTGATGATTTTTTTCCTTTAGGATCTTCCCTAGCTTCGAAACCTCCAAGATTTCCCACATTTGTTCCCTCTTCATTGCACTAGATACATTCATCATTAGCATTGATATTATCTCCTTGCGTCTCAACTTGAACCTTTAGATTTGGGTCTCTAAGAGAGGTAGCAAGTACACCATCCCCTTAATTAATAACATTAGTAACTTTCCCTTGTCCTTCTAAAGAGGCAACAACTACACCATCCCCTTCATTAATAATATTAGTAAATGTCCCCTGTCCTCCCGAAATCTATTGTTTTTTAGAGAAGCCACCTGGAGTAATACTTATTTGATGATTTTTAGAGTCAAACAAAGAGGTTGTTTTAACTTGGGATCAGGATCCTGAATTTTCTTAAAACCCATATCCTCATTCTTATTATCAGAAGCCTATCTTAACCAAGTTTTGTTAAAGTGAATAAACTTTCTATAGATTTGACAATAAGCTTTGGAATTTTCATATTCAATAGTTTGAATCTGTTTCCCATATTTTGACTTCAAGGCTACAGAAGTAGGGAGAATAGAATTCACTGGCACATTAAAACAAATCCTAGCAAACACCAAATGGAATTTTTGTCATGTAACTTTGTCCATAGCCAAAAAGTGACCAAAAGAGTTAGCAATTTCCTGGAATATACCATAGTTCCAAAATTCTAAAGGAGGCCTCAAAAGGTGAATCCAAGTAGGAGAAACCATACCCAGATTTGCAGGAGGATCAAACCAGGTAGCTTCCATTTGTAAAGAGAGAAAATTCTTAAACCCATTGGGTAAATGTACAAAGCTATGTCACACTTTATAAAGGAAATGGCCAACACTGATCCAACTTTTAAACTTGAATCACTAAAAAGTGGTATATATGTTTTGAATTTTGAAATGATGTACAAACTATTAAAATGTGTATTTTTTAGTATATTTTATGTTTGTATTTTTTTAATTTTTTTTTAAATTATTTTAAACTAGTTTTTAATAAATTAACACTATAATTTAGTTGTTGATAAAATGCTGAAAAATGAAGTTACATGAGACGTCAAACTTTTTATAGTATCTTTTTTTCTTTCAAATTTTTTTTGTATTTATAACTTGAAACTTTAGTGCATGGATATATTTTTTCCACTTTTGATAAATATATATTTTAAATAAATATTAAAATGTGTGTGTATCAAAAACCAGTTATTTCCATTTGACGTCAACTTTCATATTAAATATTTATCTAAAATGGAAAAAAAAAATTATACCATATTGGTATAGATTCTTTTATCTAGTGCATCATAGTTTTTTCAATTTTTAAAAAGTTCTAATATTTTTCCTTGGCATGGTAATGAACCTAATATTTTGTGTTGATAACCTACTTTTAGTAAAAATAAAAAATAAAATATAAATAATTATTAAATTATTAAATAGATATATTTTTGAAAACTACACTTATGGATCTATAAAAAGGTATTTTTATATTTTAAAAAAATTGTTATTTACATGAGTAGGAGTTATTGAAACATCAAGTTTTTCAAATAATTTTATTTTTTTGATAAATTGGCCTCAAAGTGGTGCTCCATATATTTTTAGCCAACTATTCTAGTTAAAAAATTTGTGGAAGTATCTAACTTAGCTAGAATGAATCCTACTAGATCATATGTTTGACCAAAATTATTTTTTATTTAAAAATACTTAAATTCAACTATGCTGATAAGTTGGTTGAAAATGTGACACAACTTTGTACTTTTACCCCATTATTAGAAGCTCAAGGTCCCCCCATGAACACCTTAATCAAATCCTCTTGCATCACAAAACTAAAAAAGGAAGAGACCCTTAGCCATCACACTAATGCTAACACTACCTTTTAATTTCCAAACAAAGTTAGTCAACTTCCTTACCTGATCAATATTCAGTCAAAACACAAGAAATTTTCCAACCAAAGAGAGTTTGAGATCAATTATTGCTTCATTCATCAAATCCTCTAGAACCTCCACTTCTAACCCATCTACTAAACAAGATAAATTCATAGGATTAAGCTTAGCCATATTAAGCAAGCTGCCACCAACCAATTTATCTTAACATAAGATACTGTTCATATTCCTCTAAGAAGAATGAATCCAAGGCAAAACCCAAAGACACAAGGGTCATCCTTAGAGTATGGTCAACAACTCCAATAGAAGAAGATGCAACATTCCCAAAAACAACACCTTTGGGAACAACTATTTTGGATGGGTGAGCTTGTTGGGGCTCCACACTAGATAGACCCATCAGACAAACCCTCAAGAATCTTTAGAAAATTTGAATTACAGAGAGCGTGCTATCATATATGATGTTCTACAATGTTGTTATTCCAAGTATGAATTAGAATATTATAGTATTATAATTCATCATTATATATTGTTAATAAATATTTAACACATCCTGCAATCTTGTAACACAACCCTTTGGAAGTCTTTGCTACTTGGTGAGACAAAGAAAACATCACCCATATACCAAGCTAATAATTAGTAAAAAAATTAACTAATTAATAATTTAGCATTAACCAAAAAATTATTTATTCATAAACATCAATCTTTAAGTAAAGATTAACCTAACACAACTCCGATAATGGAAACACCATTCTAAAAATAACACATGCACTTTCAAACCAAATCAAAGAGATCCCCACCAACTATGCACAACTTAGTTTATTCGCAAAAAACCCTTACAACCTGTTTTGCACAATGCATGTTATTTTTTTTATGTAATTCTTGTCTAAAGGAACCACAAGGCAAAGAGAATTGGAATTAATATTATTAATAATAGCATATTATAAGTTAAGGGGCCTCGTTGGGTTCAACCACCTGCAAAGGAATCCAAGGAGGTTTCTTGGGAAAAATCAATGGAAGGCTAGTGGAAAATAAATTTTGATGGTGATTCAAAAGGGAACCTTGGACCATCAGGGGCAGGTTTCATTATTCGAGACTAGAAAGGGGATATTTTAGCATCGGGAGAAAAAAAGCTGGAGGATGGAACAAATAATGCAACAAAAGCCTTAGCAGCCTTAATGGCGATTAAACTTGGAAAAAATTTGGGAGTGTCAAAAATTCATTTAGAAGGGGACTCACTAATAATTGTACAAGCAGTGATGAAGGGGTCTATTGGTGCATGGCACCTTCATAACGTAATTGAGAAAATTAGAGAAGAATTAGCTTCATGTGAAAAAAATTTGGTGAGTCGCATTAGAAGATTGAGTAATGTTGAAGCCGACATCCTTTCTAAATGGGATTTAAAATTTAGGGAAGTGGGAGGATTGAAATTTGAAGATTTTAGGAATGTGGATTTAGCGGAATAAGCTAAAGAAGTTGGAGAGTACACTGCATTTAATGGGCAAGATGGTGGGTAGTCTATAGTAGTTTTGACATGACAGGAGAAACATTAGGAAGGTTGGTGGTGGCATCCCCAGTACGAGTGGCATTTAAATCAAAGTGAGTTAATCAAGAAGATTAAAATCCCTTGGCCCTCAAGTTTTGATGTATTAATTTGTGTTTGGTGTGGTGAAGAAGGCTCTGTGAAGGAGCACTTGTGGTGGCGGCACTGCTGACACAGAGCTCCAATGGAGGCGAACTTCACTTTACTCTCAAGGAGACAATTAATCCTATTTTATGGCGATGCGTCAGAGAAGAGATTAATGGGGATGTTTCTCTTTAATGATGGGAGGTTGGTGTAGTGTGTGAGGATGATCATGGGCAGTGACTTTGGCATTTTAAGACACAAATACAGGACAAACATGGATGTGTACTCTCTGATAATAGCATGGGGATTGGACCTAGGTGAGAAGGTAGAAACAATCAAAGAAGTGATGAAAACAATTGTACATGTAGATTTTTTGGATGGTTTGGAGACAATTCTAGAATGGGCAGTCCCGAGCGTAGGGCTAGACATTAGTGAAGGAGTTGAGATGGAAGAGTTTAAAGAATTTTGGGGATGCATACTGTTTGTTCGCTGGACAAAGGGGAAATTTAAGGAGCGTTGCAGAGAAGAAGTGAAACTCGGCTGGAAGACGTTAAAACTCTTTGTCAAATTGATGAAAGTTGAAGAGGTAATTGCCTAGGCAAAGATGGAAGTGGAGTGAATGGAAGTGGAGTAG
The DNA here is from genome assembly GCA_007258455.2 of Sequoia sempervirens. NCBI lineage: Eukaryota > Viridiplantae > Streptophyta > Pinopsida > Cupressales > Cupressaceae > Sequoia > Sequoia sempervirens. The sequence goes on along the minus strand of VDFB02037515.1, from coordinate 40,714 downwards.
ACAGAAAGAGATGAGAAGGCAGAAGCGGTGTGAATGGAAGGATATGGGAAGCGCCAATGGAAGAGAAAGACGAAAGCGGTCTGCAAGATCAAGATGGAGCCGGGTAGCTCAAGTTGAAAGGAAAAGATTTCCTATGTTTTTTGCAAGAATTTGTAATGTTGCCACTTTATTCTATGTTTTTTGATGAAGGATAAATTTTATATGGGCGGAATGGTGAAACTACCATTTAGGGTTAGGCGAATGGTTTCAAGGATAATGGAGACAAAACAATGATAACTCAAACATTTTTTACTTGTTGTAGGGGAATAGGGATTTAAAGTATGTTTTTCAGCATGTTAATATGCCTTTTAGTTGAAGCTTATTAGCTGTAGATGGGTTTTTTGGGTGTTTGATGAACTACTAAAATTAATGATGTAATCTTTCTTTTTCAATCAATACAAACTCTTATTATTGAGCAAAAAATAATAATAGCATAATATAAATAGTAATTATGATTTTATTATGAAATAATAATGATTATATTAATGATAATAATCAAGACGCATGCCATTGTCTCACGCGTTTTATTTTTCAATGATTTTCTGCACTTATGTTGTGTGTAGTATTTGTCCAAAGTGTCACTTGTCTCCACAACACAACAATATAATTGATTGTGATTATCAATGAATTTTCACTAGGAAAAAAACAAAAAATAAAGAACGCCACAACCAAAACACTCACTGCATCACTTGCAAACCAAATCAAAGAGATCTACACCAACTACCCAAAACATAGTTTATCTACAAAAAAAGCTTTTCTAGCCCAATTTGCATAGCACACAACAAACTATAATTTTACAATATACTAATGATATTTAAAACTATGCAATACATACCACTAATTCCATTTAATTAGCACATTAAAATCTAATAAATGCCCTAAAAACAACATGAGAATACCTTGCCACTAGTGGCTATCAAGACTTGTGTGAATGACAAAGTATATTATTATATATTTTTATCCTAACAAGTAGATATTGTGATCTCACAATGTTTCATATTCCCGATGTGTTCCCAACAATTGAGAAATACCAAGCTTGTGACATTGTGTGATATAAAACATATAACAAACATTAATTATTAATATTTTCCACATCCTGCAATCTCGCAAGACAACTCTCTCGCACTCTTTGCCACCCATCAGGACATACAAAACACCGCCCACATATAAATGTAATAGTTAATTAAAAAATAATTAATTAGTTATAATTAATCATAATTAATTCTTTCATAAATATCAACCTTTAACAATAATACAGTATTATAGCAAGCTCCACAACCTTGACAAAAATACATTAATAATTAATAATATACTTATATTTATTAGACTTGCAATGTTGTTATTTCAAATGTGAACTAGAATATTATATTATTATAATTCATCATTATATATTGTTAACAAATATTAATAATTAATGTTAACACATACCATAATACTATAGTAGATGTGGCAGTCTTTGCCACTCGACGAGACATAACAAATATCGCCCATGTACCAACCTAATAATTAATAAAAATGAACTAATTACTAATTACTAATTTAACCAAAAAATAGTTTTTCATAAAACTCAATCTTTAGATAAAGATTAACCTGACATAACTTTGGTAACCAAAACACCAATCACAAAAACAATACATGCACTTCCAGACCAAATCAAAGAGAGCCCCACCAACTATGCAAAACTCAGTTTATTCACAAAAAACCCTTCGAGCTCATTTTGCATAATGCATGTCATTTTGTTTATGCAATTCTTGTTCAGAGGAACCACGAGGAAAAGGGAATCAAAATTAATATTAATAATAACAATAATTATTATTAATAGTAATTATCATTATATTATAAAATAATAATGATCATAATGATGATAATAATTAGGACGCATTTCATTCTCTCACATGCTTTAGTTTTTGAGGTTTTCTACACTTCTTCTTTGCATGATATTTATCAAAAGTCACTTGTCTCCACATTGCAACTTTCAAATGTAATTGCTTGTGCTATAGATTTTTTAGCCTTATCTTATATTTTATACTTTTTATGGATTTATGAAAAAAAAATATAGAATTACAAGACATAGACACAAAGACATTGAATAGTGACAAATATAATTAAACTTTGATTTTTTGCTTCATTCCCAAGTCTAGTACACGTCTGGTTAATGAATACATCTCCCAACTATGTATCCCCAATTTCCACATACGGTAAGAACATCTTGGATGTAGGCTAATAACCTTTCTATTGATTCTCCATCTTTGTAATCTCTACTTTCATTCTTACTGAATACTGAAAACATTATCCATTACAACATAGACAAACTCAATTGGAAACTTACACAATATCCCACTGCCCTCTTCAACCATCGCTATTTTAATACTACTTTTTTTTTGTAGTGTGTAGTACCCATATTTTCTATAATTTTATGAAAACCAACAGTCTGCTACTTTTGTTACTCTTATCAAACCATAAAATATTAAGCTAAAGCTATAATCATTGAAATTGAAACCTCTAAACCTATACTAATAATCTATATATAATATTTTCCAAACAACATTTCAAAACCAAACTATAACCAAAATCAACAAGCAATTTAAGCACAGTTGTCATTCATCCCCCATTTTCCTTCTCCAACCTTTCTCTTCTTTCCACTATAGACCTTTTTGCTAAAATACCATGTGTCTCCACAATGCATCTTTCTAACATTACCAATTTTGCTAGAGCTTTTCCTTTTCACAATTTAATCAAAAATTCTAGATGACTTGATCTCACAACATTTTGACGCACTATAAATCAATTGTGCTTTACCATTACATTCATGTGATAATAATGAAATAATTATTAAATAATAGTTTACATATACTATATTATTTGCTATATAATAATTTCTATCCTAAAAGACTTAACTTAAAAACAAAATGTGTGGCATTCTCTCCCACGTTTTACTTTTCAAGGATTTTCTACACTTTTGCTTTGCATGATATTTACCAAAAGTGCCACTTGTCTCCACAACGCATCTTTCAAATGTATTTGCTTGTGCTATAGTTTTGGCCTATCTACAATATTAAAAAATCCATGTGGCTTTATTGTGGGGTGATCCCACAATACAGGTTTACAATTTTTGGCCAAGCTGGACATTGAACTAAATTTTTTTAACTAAATATTCACTTTCGAGCACCTATAGCAACTAAACCATGAGGAATTTGAAGATGATGCAAACTAGTGATTTGTGACATTTTGTCTATAGATTCTAAATATATTTTTTTCAATTTTTTTGGAATCAGATTGCACTTCTTTTTCCATCTCCTTCAAAAACTAATTTTTAATAATAAACACCATTTTTAAAGAGTGACATGTACTGGCTAACACATAACATTTTTTCTATGAAGGATAAAATTCTAATTTTTTCAAATTTAGATTCATAACTACGATATCTAGTGCATGGAATTGGTTTCTTAGCATTTTGTTATTACGGAGTCAAGTAGCGCTCGTTCCATGAATAACCCCCTACGAAACTTGTTTGTTTCCTAGGTTCGTGAAGTTCAAGCACACAAAACGAGGTGATTTTCAATCCACCTCGAAGTGCATTCCAAAGCCTCAAATAGTCAGTTTGAGCATCCCCCTATGTTTTCCTCGTGAAAACCTTTGAAACAAGTACCTTCGTGAGCTCTCACTATTCATACTTAGTAAATTGTGAAAAGTGTAGTTGTCTTCAAAAACAACACTCTACTTCTTTTTGGAAAATTCACTAAGTGTCAAAAGTGCAAGGGCACTAAAAATCAGTGCCCCTACACTTAAGTGATTTTTTTTTTGTGCAAAGGTGCTGATTTTTAGCGCCTTGCATTTTTGTCCTTGACTTAGTCAATTTTTTACCTAGGCGTCATTTTTTGGCTCTTTTGTACATTTCACTGAAAGTGACTTAAATCATGCCTCATTTAAATGGGCAACTTGAGTTAGCTTTTTACACTTCCAAATCACTTAAAAGTGATTTTGGTTCACTCCACTTCATTCCAAACTTCTTTCTTTCACTTCCAATGTGTTGGGTGACCAAGCTACTTTTAGGAATTTGTTTCTTATTGAGGTCTCTTGTTGCATCAACCTAGGGTTTACGTTTTTCTCAAGTATGTCTTCTCTTTCCATCATTTCTTCTTTTCCTTTTGTCTCTCAATGAAACTTTGTAAAGAACTCTTTGTGTTGAATGCACGTTGGGCATTTTATTGCTTAGTTTTCAAAGTTTTTCTTTCTTCCTCGTGCCATGATGTCTTCTTCTCGTCGCGCCTTTGCTTCTTCGTGTTTTGTTTTGGTTATTTTTTATTTTTGTTTTTTCCTTGGTTGTTTTTGGATTAAAACGTGTTTTCCTTTGCTCAAGCGTTTTCTCTATCAAACATCTTGGAGTTGTTTTTTTCTCTTCCTTTATTAGCCATTGATAAAAACGCATTTCAAATGCTTTCCCCTTGATCTCCATTGAAGAGTGTATCACCATTTTTTAATGATATTTAAACACAGGTTTATCAATATGAACTCAGATTACAGAGAATGGAGTTCACATTCCCATCCATGGCATTGTTCTTGAAGGTTTTTACACCAGTTCTACATTTATCTCCAAGTGACATAAAATCCTCATACAAGGGCATGGTTTTTGTTCTACATTGCACTACATGTTCTTCCCATTTTCCAAGGTTCTCAAATGTAACGCTTCTATACTTGTATTTGAGTCTTCAAGCTAAAAAATATCAGGGTGCTAAAAATCAATGCAGTTGCACCAAGCTGGATTTTTCCCTAAGTGCAAGGGCGCTGATTTTTAGCGCCCTTACACTTTTTCCTGGTTTTCGTTAAAACTTTCCAAATCTTCCCAGCTTCGCTCTGAACCTCATTTTTTCCACTCCATGCATCATTTTTCATGCTTCATCGCTCGTTTCATGCTTGCTCGACATCGTTGCTCGCTTCACGCATCCCACTGTTGTTTTTTGACTAATGTTTGTTGATTTCACATCTTACAGTTTCTTTTCAAATCTCATAAAAAGATCCTCAAAGTTGTTGCTTGTTGATTCAATTGCTCTCAAATGACTGGATGGAAACCTCCATTGTCTTCAAGGGCTAAAAACAAAATGAAGTACAAATATCAAGGTGTGTATTTGTCGATAATGGTGGTCTCCAAGGTGGATGAGATAAAAGACACAGAGGTCATTCATCAAGACCTACTTGATTTTGCAGAAAGAATTGAGAAGAGGCCTCTTGAAGCTTCTCTGAGAGCCATCATGCATAGTAATTTGCATTTGGTGTCTATGATCCCTACCTCTGCACAAATATAGAATTTGTCCTTCAAGTTGCATCCCATTACATCAGGGAAAGCAGAAGTGTGATTGATTCTTCTGGGCACGAGATATTGAGACTTGACCCTGAATTCTTTGATATTATTTTCAAAGTTCCACAGATGGAGAAGTACACTAACATCTCGATACAACAAGCATAGGAGGTCTATGACGCAGATCCCGACAAGGCTAAAAACCTGATAAATAGTCAATGGTTGAAGAAACCTAGGAAAACTATTTCCAGATGGTCAAAGGGACTTCTGGAAAGTGACTTCAAGGAAGATGTCAAAGATATGATCACACTTTTGAGTAGAGTGAAGGGGTTGCCTAAATCAACTTATTTTCATGACTAGATGTATGAATAAATCAAAATCATAAGAAGACAAAAAGTTCACATTGATTGGGGTAAACAGATCAGCGATGAAATACATGAACAATTGATCAATGTGTCATCCACATTGAAGTTCTATATGACTTCTTACCTGGTGTATGTTGTAGACGTGATGAGGAAATTTTTGGGTCTATCTACAAGAGGGAATAGGCACACCATACATGTGTACAATTTTTTCTATCAACTAGAGCTGAAAGAAAGCTTTCATCATTTCAGGAGGGTTACTGATGCTTTCTTTGTGCCTCTACTTTTCATCTTTGATCTGACTCTTGAAAAGAAGAGGGTATCTAATGAGGCTTACAAAGTGGTAAGTAAAGCTGGATTCATATATCTACAATTCCCAAATTTTACTTATTTAAGAGTAGGGTGCTACACTGGTTGCCCTTACATGTTGCCCAAATACCCCTTGGACAAGTGGATTCTCATGGAGATGTGCAGATAGCCGATTTCAGTGCACAAAGAACAGAGAAAGATTCACAAGCTGGGATTCAAGTTCCCACTGACAATTGATAGGCATACCATCAAGACTGTACAAAAGGCCAAATCAGTCTATGCAAAAATGTAGGTCATGACAATCAGGACCTATAGATACAGGTTTGATTTTGATTACCGAAATTTCAGTAAGAATTTGCAAAAGGGTCATCAGCACAAGTATCGTTTTGAGGACATCTGGGTTGATTGCAGAGATGAGGAGGTCATTCATAAGATAGATTATTGTAGGCTAACCATACAGCAAATCAGAGATCTTGGTGTTGCTAACCTACTAGAGGATTTCATAGATACTGGTGACATCATGAACATTGTCTACAATGAACAAGAAATATCCAGGAGGTCGTTGCCTACAAATCAATGGTTCAAAAAAGAAAGTGTTAGCATCAGGGAAAGATTGGCACCAATTTTGTCTAACACTGCAGAGTGGTTACACAAGCACGGCTTTGAGATGAAAAATTTCATAACAAATTCTAAGGGAGAAGAATCCAAAGCAGAAGCCAACCCACAACAAGAACTCTGTATGAAATATAAATCTACGGCTCTTCCCACTTCTTCATGAAGAGGCCCGAGGATCAAGTTCACTGTCGACAAGAAGGACACACAGGTTGTCCTAGAAAGAGAAACTACAGAATCTAAACCATCTCACTCCAAATGAAAAGGGGTTGTTTCCGAAGAGATAGATTCTGATAAAGAAGGAAATTCTAGTGATCAATCCGCTGAAGAAGAAGTTTCAACAGAAGCAGACTTTGATGAAGAAGAAGATTCTGACAATGAACAAGAGTCTAAAGGTGATTCTGAAGGTGAACCAGAGTCGGAAGGACAAGAGGATGATCAACAAGAACTAGGGCATGATGAAGAAAGAACTATGTCTCCATCTCATAATGTAGTTGAAGAACTTCCCAGAACATCACCGACTATAATTTCAAATGTTCCTCATACACCTCCAAATCTGAACACTCCTCCACCACCTATTCCCACCACCGTCATACCCGCAGTGGATGTTTCACCTACTGACCATGGAGCATTGTAAAACATCTTCTCTGAAAAAAGAGAGAAGGATGAATGTGACATACCCCAAATCCATTAATCATAATGTACATGGTTTAAATACTTAGTTAATTTTACATGTTTCTAAAAGTAGTAAGAAGGGCGCCTCCCCTTTCTGAGAGGAGAGATTAAATCTCACATAGCTATGGCTAAATTCCTAGTTGTGTAATCTATTGAAAAGTCGATTACATAATTTTTATCCACCAATTTTTTGGCGACTCCGCTGGGGAACGACATACACAATCTAAGCCTCATGCTTTTGATTGAAGTAGATAAGTTTCCAATTTCTTATTTTTCTCTTGTATATTGTTATTCTTAATCTCTATCTTGTTCAAATCTACATTTTGGTGGACCAAATATATACATGAGGATTAAGGGCTCAAGGAGTAGCAAATCCACTTTTTGAAGAGTTGTTGCAATGTAATTTTCCATTTACTCCTCCACAAGTAAGATCACCACTACAACATGTTGTAAGCTACCCTCCACATAGCTAAAGATCTCCTCTCCCAAGTTTTTGGTCTATTTACCATAGGTGTCCCATTCAGGTACCTGTTTGCAACAGCTATGGCCGCACCACCTGCAGGGACCGTGGGGAAATGCTTTTGGTCCCCTCGTTTGGTCCCTTTCAGGAACTATTGTGCATTTCAAGAAAGCATCTCTGAAGTTTCAAGGTGATGGAAAAAAACATCTTGATGAACACATATCACATTCTACATGTTTGTGGTGTTCTCGACATTGAGCATGAAGACATTTCTGTAAGATTGTTCATTGAATCCCTTCAAGGGGTTGCAGCTGAATGGTTCTTTACTCTTCCTAATGCTTGATCACCGACTGGGCCACTCTTCGCATGAAGTTTGAAGAAAGATTCAAACCTGCTGAAGATTCACATGCTTTGTTGGCACAACTCACCACCATGCACAAAGAGGCCCACAAGCCCATGCGGAGTCATAGCTAAGTTTAACAAATTGGTGGTGCAGATCCCGAATGATGCAAGACCGATGGATCATAACCTAAAGTGCTTCTTCATCAACACACAACTCCCCAAAGTAAGTTTCTACTTACGCAGGGAAAATCTTGACAGTAGAAGTAGCTCCAACTAGCTACCAACCGGAAGCATGATACTTCATAACACGGTGCTGTCAACACACAACTCCCAAAGTAAGTTTCTACTTCTGAGGGAAATCTTACAATGTCGAAGTAGACTGGAAACTGGCATGATACTTGTTAGAGAAATAAGAATGGGAACCAATACCAACAAAAGGATGCAAGCCTCAAGGTCTTCAACATCTAATGTTAATGCTCCTAATGCTGCTCAACTTTACGGATCCTATGGTCTAGAGGCTGGAAAATGAAGCCTTGTCTCTAAAAAAGCAAGTCTCCAATAGCAACTGCAAGGACGTCCCAAGGAGGACTTTTCCTAATTATGCTAGCAACAAAAATCAAAATTGTTTCCCAGCGCCCCCAGGAAGGCTTGCTCTGGAAGCCCCACCTACTAATAACGCCACAGGATATTATGAGGCTAAACAAGACGATTATGCACAGCAAGATTACCCTAAAGAAGAAAATGTTGACCTCTTCCAAGAAGAATAAATTGAATTGGCTAGCGACTCCAAGATTAGTTACTTACAAACGGCAGAAGAAGAGGAAGAAGAAGACTTGGTGACAGACACTTATGCTATTTTCACGCGGCATCAACATAACTAGCTTGATAAAGCTCAAGTTGTTGCTCCACTTGAAAAAGAGAAGCCGCCAGTCACAATTGCTAAAAGAGGATCTCCTCTCCCTTGGAAACCCAAGAAAGCAGCAAATCCACTAGTAAGCACACCTCGTCCCTCTTCATCAACTCCCATTGTTTCTAAAGCTAATCCTCTAGTTCCAAAGACCAATGTGCCTTTCGTTAAACCAATCAGTGAAGTTACAACTTCCAGCTTACAAAATTATTTCCAAGCTTTTGACATTATTGACCATGCCAAGAAAACCAAGGTCCAAATGTCTGAGGTTGAGTACCTCAAAGCCAACCCTGATCAATTTGACAGACTTTTTAAGTTCGTTAATGACAAAGGAATTACCCCAAGTCAGGATACACCTCCTAACATTTATGTTACTCATAAGCCCAAAATGTTGCAGAGTAACCTTGTGTCCACTCCTCCAACTGCCTCCAGATGCATTGATCCATTTTTCATCTCCCTACTTGTAAATGGTTTTAAACTAAGTAACTGTGTTATAGATTCTGGTGCATCTGACAATGTGATGTCCGCCAAGGTAGCTACTGCCTTAGGATTGGATCTAACTAAAACTTTCAGCCGTTGTTTCTCCATGGAGAATAAACAAGTGCCTTTGATCGGCCAAATCAAAGATGCGCAGTATGCATTTGTTGTGTACCTAGAAAAGAAAAGAAAAATGACGGTTCCCATAGCCGATGTACTAGCATCTTATGGAATTCTCCTCAGACGCAATTTTTGTAAAGGTTAGGAGGAGAACTAAGTATGGATATGTCTAAAGCTAGAATACCTATCAAAGGTATAATGCAAAAATTGATTCCTGAAAAGGAGTCAAAGTTTTCAGTAACCCAATTAGATGACCCAAGAGCTCAGATCTTGTTTGAGTCTTCAAGAGTGGGAACTTACTATCTGCAAACAGAAGAGGTTGGTGAATCCTTGACCAGAAATAATTCAAAGAATGACAATGCTTCCTCAACTTCAAATGAATCATCATCAGGTGATTTATCTATCTCTGATCATGATTCCTCATCAAATGATGAATCTTCAGACTTTGACATTGTTAGCCTTGGTGACCCAAATGGCGTTTGGTTGTTCATATTTGATGGCAACTGCTCTTCCACCAGTTTTAGAGAAAGAATCATTTTTATTTCCCCTTAGGAAATTTTTTCCCTTTCTCTTTCAAGTTACAATTTGATAACACTAATAACACCGCCGAATATGAAGCTTTGTTATTAGGAATGCAAGTTTTGCTAAAGAAGGGTATTAAAAATCTCCATGCAAAAGGTGATGTTGAGCTAATAGTATGTCAAGTGAGGAATCTATATTAGACAAAAAATGACAGAATCGAGCATTATTGCAATCTGGTTTGGGATTCCGTTGAGGAATTTGAAGCTTTTGATATATATGTTGTCCCCAGAGAATATAGTACCAGAGCTGATTCTTTAGCAATCTCATCCACGCTCTTGGTACCACATAAAGACTTTCAGGGTTCTACCTACACCATTGAAGTGGTTTTCCACCCAAGTGTCCCTAACAATTCAAAGAACTGGTAGATTTTCAACGATGATCATCAGATCATTTCCTTTCTGGAGAAAGCAAAGAACTTTGATGAATTGTACTTCGAAGGTAGTGATTCTCCACATCAAGAATCTGTGTCAAATATGGACCCTGTTATGGGTGAAGAATACTTACAACTCAAAGGGAATAAGATTCCCAAAGGATTAGTATCCTTAGAGAAGCTTTTTGAAAAGCATGATCACTATGTCAAGAAGCAACTCTCAAATTCTGATTCATCTAATGAAGTTGAACATATCAATTTGGGAATTGAAGCTAATCCTAAGATGGTGAACATTGGTAAGCGTTGCACGACCGAAGAAAGGAAACAGTTTGCCCAGTTATTACAAGAATATATGGATGTCTTAGCATATTCATATGAAGATCTAAAAACATTTCGGCCCAAGGAAGTGCAACATGATATTCCTCTCAAGGTTGGAGCTTTGCCTTACAAACAAAAGCAAAAACAATATAATCCAAAGATTTCTAGAACAATCCTGGCAGAAGTTCATAAAATGCTAAATGTGTGAATAATATTCCCTATCCACCATTCAACATGGATAGCGAATATCGTTCCCGTTTGTAAGAAGAATGGTGAAATCCGTATTTGTGTAGATTTCATAAATCTAAACCAATTGTCACTCAAAGACAATTACCCTCTTCTAGTGATGGACCAAGTCCTACAAAATGTGACCAGATCCGAAATGCTCTCCATGTTGGAAAAAAATTTCGGTTATAATCAAATTGAAGTTAATTCAAGCAATCAACACAAAACTGCTTTCACCACACCATGGGGTACCTTTGCGTATCACAAGATGCCTTTTGGTCTGATCAACATTGGTGCCACGTTCCAATGTGCTATGGATTTAGCTTTTCGCGATGTGATGGGAAAGTTTATCATGGTGTATCTTGATGATTTCACGGTTTTCTCTAAACAACATCGTGAACACTTCTACCATTTAAGGAAAATCCTTGAGAGATGTCGTTAGCATGGTATTTCCTTAAATCCCAAAAAGTTAATTTTTGGGGTTACAGAAGGTAAACTCCTTGGCCATATCTCCTTTTCAGGAGACTCAAAGCGACATTGGCATGTCTTATTTTCAACTCTTGTACGGGTTGAATGTCAAGATTCATATAACCTTGGAACTTCCAACCTCAAATTGGCTAAGGCCATCGAGGATGAGATGTTTGATAATTCTATTGATAAGCATATTATGCATCTCTCTGAATTGGAAGAGAATCAGGTTCAAGTGGTTGACTGCATCGCGGAACACCAAGACCAAGTGAAGAAGCTTGTCGACAAGAAGGAAAAGTCTCAAGAATTTCAAATTGGTGATCTCGTTCTCCTTTGGGACAAACAGAGAGAACCAAAAGGTATGCATGGAAAATTTGACTCACTGTGGACATGACCTTTCCAAATTCATCAGTTGCACTGTGAGAACAATTTCCTATTAGCATATAGAGGCGGAATGCCATTTTCCCTTCCTCATAGTGGGCAACATCTCAAGCACTTTACACAATAAAGTGATTGGCGTTGGTATGTACATAAATACCTTTTTTTTATTTTTAAGTCCTTTGAGTCTTTTTGTTTTAAGTTGTGTTATCGTCATCGCCTGACTCCAAGTCTAATGTATGGATAAAGGAACTTGAATTTTGGAATTCTTCTCCCTTCATTCATTTCAAAGAACAGTTGAAGGAAGATCCCCAGCAAGAGCCAGTTGTTATCACAGAATCAAGCAGTGCTCATTCTACGGATAACCCCCCTACGAAACTTGTTTGTTTCCTAGGTTCGTGAAGTTCAAGCATGCAAAACAAGGTGATTTTCAATCCACCTCAAAGTGTGTTCCAAAGCCTCAAATAGTCAATTTGAGCATCCCCTACATTCACCTTGTGAAGACCTTTGAAACAAGTACCTTCGCGAGCTCTCACTGTTCATACTTAGTAAATTGTGAAAAGTGCAGTTGTCTTCAAAAACAATGCTCTACTTCTTTTTGGAAAATTCACTAAGTGTCAAAAGTGCAAGGGCGCTGAAAATCAATGCCCCTGCACTTAAGTGATTTTTTTTGGGTGCAAAGTCGCTGATTTTTAGCGCCCTTGCATTTTTGTCCCTGACTTAGTCAATTTTTGACTAAGGCGTCATTTTTTGGCTTTTTTGCACATTTCACTGAAAGTGCCTTAAATCATGCCTCATTTAAATGGGCGACTTGAGTTAGCTTTTTACACTTCCAAATCACTTAAAAGTGATTTTGGTTCACTCCACTTCATTCCAAACTTCTTTCTTTCACTTCCAACATGTTGGGTGACCAAGTTGCTTTCAAGAATTCGTTTCTTATTGAGGTCTCTTGTTGCATCAACCTAGGGTTTACATTTTTCTTAGGTATGTCTTCTCTTTCCATCATTTCTTCTTTTCCTTTTGTCTCTCAATGAAACTTTGTAAAGAACTCTTTGTGTTGAATGCACGTTGGGCGTTTTCTTGCTTAGTTTTCAAAAAAATTCTTTCTTCCTCATGCCATGATGTCTTTTTCTTATCGCGCCTTTCTTCTTCACGTTTTTTTTGGTTATTTTTTATCTTTGTTTTTTCCCTGGTCATTTTTGGATAAAAATGCATTTTCCTTTGCTCATGCGTTTTCTCAATCAAACATCTTGGAGTCATTTTTTGCTCTTCCTTTATTCGCCATGGATAAAAACACATTTCAAATGCTTTCCCTTTGATCTCCATTCAAGAGTGTATCACCATTTTTTCAATGATCTTTAAACACAGGTTTATCAATATGAACTCAAATTACAAAGAATGGAGTTCGCATTTTTGTCAAGAAGATTCACATTCCCATCCATGGCGTTGTTCTTGAAGTTTTTTACACCAATTCTACATTTATCTCCAAGTGACATAAAATCCTCATACAAGGGCACACTTTTTGTTCTACATTGCACTACATGTTCTTCCCATTTGCCAAGGCGCTCAAATGTAACGCTTCTACACTTGCATTTGAGTCTTCAAGCTGAAAAATGTCAAGGCGCTGATTTTTACCGCCTTGACATCATGAAATTTTTTTAACACTGCCAGGTGCAAGGGCGCTGAAAATCAGCGCCGTTGCACCAAGCTAGATTTTTCCCTAAGTGCAAGGGCACTGATTTTCAGCGCCCTTACACTTTTTCTTATTTTTCCTTAAAACTTTCCAAATCTTCCCAGCTTCGCTCCGAACCTCATTTTTTCCACTTTGTGCATCATTTTTCATGCTTCATCACCCGTTTCATGCTTTCTCGACATCGTTGATTGCTTCACGCACCCCAATGCTATTTTCTAGCTAATGTTTGTTGATTCCACATCTTGTAGTTTCTTTTCAAATCTCATCGAAAGATCCTCGAAGTTGTTTTTTGTTGATTCAATTGCTCTCAAATGACTACCCAGAAACCTCCATCATCTTAAAGGGCTAAAAATAAAATGAAGTACAAATATCAAGGTGTTTATTCGTCGACAGTGGTGGTCTCCAAGGTGGGTGAGATAAAAGACACAGAGGTCGATCATCAAGACCTAGTTGATTTTTCATAAAGCATGTAGAAGAAGCCTCTTGAAGCTTCTCTGAGAGTCATCGTGCACAGTGTTAGGTCTCAAAAATGTAGGTTTGAACCATGAGAGGTTGCCAAGCTCTCACAACGTTTTTGGCTAACGTACAAGGCCAAATTATGAATTTGAACCTTCTACTCTTTAGGTTATGCCAGACCAAGGTGGGTAAACCTATGTAAATGAAGCAAATTTGAATTGTATTTATTCCCTAAAGCAATCTATCCACAATGGCAGTTGGGAGTGGATAAATGAATTCTTATTTTGGTATAGATTGTATAAGCAATATCAAGGTAAAACCTAATATGTTCAGTTAACAGGTGTAAAAAATAAAATGAACAAAACTAAATGGTGAAATGTATGAGACCAGTGCCTTGTTAGGTATATGGAGTCTAATGAGGAATTGGAAAATGTGACCTGTAATGGCAATAACTCAAATTGTTTGGCATATTAATATGGGTTTATAACTTATATAAACATGCAGCTAAATAGTTGACAAACTCTACTTGAGACAGATTGACAGCCATAATTATGTGGCTCTTCTTATTAATCCAATTAACACTTCCAAATTACTGTGATTGACTACAAGGATGTTTAATTCCTCTGCGAAAACCAATTAATCACATCACACAAATACAACAAATGTGTATTGATAAATTGAATATATACTTGATATATCAGTTTAGATAACAAAGAAGCATTAAAGTGGAGACAACCAAATAATCGAATAATTCCAACAAACAGTTGAAACCAAGATTAGGCCACAAAATCATATATCTTCATTAACTTCATCAAAATTCATACATGCATCTGAGTCTTTTTAAATGTAAACATTGTGTATCCCTACTCATCTGTTATACTCTTCTACCTACTCTCCTCTTCTAATTTTATTTTACATATATACATTGTAATTTTAGGGTTATGACCCTTTGCCTGTCTGCTGCATCTCTTCAATATTCTTTCTCTTCGGCAAAAAATATTTAATTAATTTCCTTCGGCAAATTAAATATTTTAACTTTATTATCTTTGCCTCACAATAATCCTTTTTCTAGAAAACTTCAAATCCACCCTTTCACCCATGAAAATAATATTTCCAAATATCTTCTTGGAATATTTTCAGCTCGTAACTCCTTGGGTGAGAAAAAATTACATCTCCCAATGTAAATATAAATTTTACCTTTCATGCTTTTTGAGTGAAATAATTATTCACCTTATAACTCCCTTTGTTTAAAAATTTCACATTATAATTTAAAATGCTCCTTGGGTAAGATACTTACCCCTTTCTTTATCCCCAAGTGAAAGTATTTTACAAAATTCTATTTTCACCAAAATAATAATTTATCATTCCTCGTGGTGATGCAACTTAAAAAAATTTATCCTTTTGATTTTCCTGCCTCCTAATTATTTTATTGCACCATTTGTTATCTTATAAAAATTTAATGAATACATTTCACTTTATTCCTCTTCTCACTATTTTGCAACATCATTTTATTTTACCGTGCACCTACTGATATATTTAAGACCTTTCCACCGCTCAACCGCGCAACCACTTGAGACCCCCCATAGTAATGCGGGAGTGCTCACTACTCAACTGCGCAACCACTAGGGTTTGCTAGCGGGATCGCGATACTATCCTCTTAGCATTCAATGTTCATTGTCGATCGGTATCTCCATTTTATCTTGTTCATTCGCATCACAAGCTAATTCCTCTGTTCGGCCAATGTGTTTTTCTATTCCCTCATACTCTAGTGTGCTATCTTCATGTGATTCTTTAAAGCATTTGAACTTTCTAAACCATATCGTATGGCCTAGCCTTCCAAATTCCTTGCATCGATTCATCCTTCTAAAGAACGTACTTCCCTAATGTGCTACTGCATTTCTCTTTATGAAAATTTGCGATCAGATGCATTTCTTTAAGATGTTTCTTTCCGTCCAATATTAGATGGAGAAGACACCAAACACATTGCATATTCCTTTCTTTTTTACACTGATCTTTTCATTCACTTGCGCTTATTGGAACTTCATTAATCATTTTATGTGTATTGTGCAGGCATTGCGTTCTGCTTTAAAATACTTCATGAACTCCTTGAAAATCTCCATATCGGCCTCACATTCCTCTTGTATCTGAGTTTCAATAAAAGCAAAGACTATGGCTTGTCTTTGAAATCTCATGATGCTACATCGTTTCAATTTTTTCCTCCCTTGGTGCAAGTATTAAAGACTTAGGGTTGTTATCTTAGTAACTGCAACGTCTCCTTCTGAATGTATACATCTCTTTTTTAGTCCCCTTACACACGGGTCCTTTGTAGTATCAATCCTCAAGTTTCTCTTGTCAGATACAACACTGGATATCTTGAATACATCTTCATTCCTCACCAATTTCAAGGTAGGAGCGTCTCTGCAAGAACAAAAACCTATCACTGAGCTTAGGGCTTCCCTTGAAATCAAATAGGGCCATTGAGATCCCTTTGCCCTCATGAATCTTACATAACTTCATAGGGACAAAAATTTGTTCATGGTGTTTCCTGCTCTTTCGTACATGGGGTGAAAAATCTTGATTCTTTTACTCAAAAGCACCTTAGTTTTACCTAGGCTATTTTTTTTATCCAAATTGTACAAGTTTATATCCCTTAAGTTTCTTTCAATACTCAGCCTCAACTAAGTTTATTCTCATGACTTGATCTTTGTTCAAAAAGGTTTCAATGAAATAAGTTTGTCTCTAAATTATGTGAAAAGAACTTCATTAATGCCCATATCTGTGTCACACAAAACTCAAACACCTGACTTAGTATCATTTGAAAAGAAACATGGAGCAGAGGAGAAGAACAAAACAGAGTAAAACTCTGAATTGAGCTCTACCGAATACAGGCTCAAGGATTCAATTTATAATCAAATACATAATAAATTCTGCATGCACTATAGACTGGTGTTAGGTTAAGCATTTATCATGGACAGGTGAGAAGATCGGTAATGTGAATGGCATGGATGGCATGGACGGTGGAAGAATTTGGTGTTGGATGATTTTGGAGACTAGTCGGTTGGTCTGTGCCGACCATAATTAATTTAATTCTTCCAACATCCCCCCATAATTTAATTATGCCAATGTCCCCCCATAAGATGGGTCCTAGCATCCAGCCTTATTAGGTACGCATTTACAATCACTGATGAAATTCTTCATATTGTTTCCCCTCATCATAATCACTTTGGGTTTTATGGCTTACCCCTAATTGATGTAATTCTAAAGTGGTTTAAAGCTCACCACGAACTCCACAAACCTCACACACAAGTGGTTTCAAGATCACCACAAACTTCACACTCAAGTGGTTTTGGTTACCACAAACCTTGCACACAAGTGGTTTCAGCTAACCACAAACCTCGCAACAAGTGGTTTTGGATTACCACAAACCGAGCACACACATGACTCCACAAATCATCATTACGGCGAAACCATCATCACTCTAGGCTTTTCTCCTTTTGTACCTACATCAAAATTAATTATTGAGTCCATATAAAAAGAAATCCATCTACAGAGATACATGGGTAACCAGTCGATGTACTCGCTAGTTGTATAGGATTCCTGTTTAGATACATGGTTCATCAATATGTTAAACCAAAAAACATTGGGGGTGTCGGGTACA
>VDFB02037515.1:0-22867 GCA_007258455.2 Sequoia sempervirens | reverse complement strand
AGAGGGAGGGAGGCAGAGAGAGATAGAGAGAGACAGAGAGTTCTTGAGCTCAAGGGAGAGAGAGATAGATAAAGGGATGGATATAGTGAGAGATAGAGGTGTAGAGCATAAGAGATGAAAATGAGTGAGAGAAAGATTATACAACTTGCTGACTACTAAAATTTGACCTCCTAATTACTGAAATTTGATATGTTGATTATTGAAATTTGTTTGTCTGAAAATTATAAGATCTTCCAAAAACTAGAATTTGCATAATAACTCCAGGAGATCCGAAACCACTCTCAAACATCCTGACACTATATACATGAAATATAACTTAAAGTATAACAAAGTAAATGTCAACTTAAATTTTTATTTCATGTATATAGTTTCTATGGAAGAGAGAGAGAAAGATAAAGAGAAAAACAAAAGAGTTCAGAAAAATACATTCCACAAATTCATGCACTTCATTTGGTGATATCCAAATTTGGCACTAGCTAAATGATGTAGTTCATTTGGAAAGCACCAAATGAGTTGCTTTTGGAAGTACCAACCCAAATGGTTGGATTTTTCCTTGGGCTTCCACCCCAAAGGTTTGGATGATCATTTGATGCCATGGACATGATTTTCTCAGGAGGGTAACAATTTACACATATTTTTGGCTGTGCTAACCGTTTCATTTGCACATCTTTCAATGCAAGTTTATAAAAAATCCATGATAAAGTTAGGCTCTCTCTTAGCTATCTAAATATACAATTTTTTTACATTTTGATTATGTTAAGGTTTTCATCCATAACTTCTCTTGTTATTGCCTCTTTTTGTCAAAAACCAACATGTGCTAGTTTTAGGATAGATTTTTACTCATTCATCGAATCTTGAAACAAATTACATTTTTTTAAACTAGACTCCATTCTACACATGATGAAAAAAAAGAATAAAATTTTCAATTAGTTTTCAAAAAATTTAGGGGGGAGCACGCTCAAATTTCATCTTTTGAGGATGTTTCAACTTCAAAAATTCATAAAATATTATATATTCATTAAAAAATAGTCGAAATAACGAGGATAAACTATATGGTGTTAGCTAATTTCTCACTATTTGGATTTTTGAAATTATAAAAAAAAGTTAATGAAAGGGGGGGGGGCTTAGACGCTATGCTATTATTTTGATAAAAACGTGACCTGTTTTGGGCCCCCCTTTTTGAAACCCTTAATCTTCATTATTTTCAAAAAAAAAAGTAGCTTAGAAACTAGACTCAAAGCACTAGAACTCTTGTTCTTGCTACATCTTCAAATTTTGAGCATAACTATCTTCATTTTCTCATGCACATCAGATTTTGCTGATTTCAAAAAAGAAGTGGAATCTTAAGAGCCATTTTTGTGTCAAAGCTTGGTGCACTTACCCATAAACAAAATTTGCTAAAGACTTTCTTGGTAGATTATAAAGTGGAAATTTTGTTGATTCAAGAAACTAAAATTGAGGAAACTTTTGATAATATTGTCAATAACATTTGGCCTAGTGCAAATTATTTTGTTATTGATGTTGAAGGTGCTTTTGGGGGAATTTCCACCTTGTGGAACCCATCTAGATTTAAGGGGTATAAAGGTTTTTTTTGTAGAAACAACTCGATGGTTTCAATGGAAGATTTGATTACTTTTGAAAAGTGGAACTTGATTAATATTTATGCTCCTAATTCTAGACTTGACAAAGCAGCCTTCTGGAATGCTTTAAAAAATCAAAATATCTGATGTCATGGGGACTTTTGGTTGCTTGGTGGTGATTTTAACTCTCTATTGTTTCCTCCTAAAAAACTTGGAGGTCTATAGTATTTTAATGATAATACAATGAATCTTGTTGGCTTTCTTTCTTCAATTGGTCTTATTGATATTTCTTTACAAGGCTCCATGTTTACTCTATCAAATAAAAGGCAGGGTAACCACCATATTCAAGTTAAGTTGGATTGTTTTCTTGTTTCCTCTAATTGGAATATTTTATCTAGTATCACTTTATCTGCCCTTTCAAGATCAAGATCATATCATAATGCTTTTTTTCGTTGTCGGGAAGATATTGCTATCAAGGGTCCATTTCCTTTTAGATATGAAATTATGTGGGTCACTCATCACCCAAATTTTAAAGAACTTGTTGAAAATTGGTGGAGGGAGCCCTATTTTGGAACCCCTATGTATTGTTTGGCTCAAAAACTAAAAAGGATTAAAGATGAGGTCAAAGGCTAGAATAAGTACTCTTTTGGTAATATTTTTCAAACTAAGAAGAATATTGAGGATAATCACAAAGAGGTCAAAAAAAAGATGGAGGAAGACCTGATGTTGATGAGGCTACTTGTAATAAGAAAAGGGATCTTAGGGAAAAATGGTTTAAAGTTACTAAGCAAGAGGAATTTTTTTGGAAATAGAAATCTCGAATCTAGTGGCTAACTGAGGGAGACAAAAATACAAAGCTTTTCCACCAATCTACAATGAAGCACAAAAGTAGAAACATGATAATATGCTTAGTAAAAGATAATGGTACTACTCTTCTTGGTGAGGATGAGATTGTTGCAAAGTTTGTCTCTTTCTTTAGTAATTTCCAGAAGGATTTTGAGACTAATTCTTATGAGTTTGATGATCTTCTTTAAGTCATTCCCCAAGTTAGAATTGATTAAGATCTAAAAGATCTGTTTAAATCTATTTCTCTTCAAGAAAGTAAAGTTGTTTTCTCTTTTGGTGCTTTTAAAGCCCCATGGGCAGATGGTTTTCCCCCAACTTTATTTCAAGATTTTTGGGATGTTCTCTCCCTTGATCTTCTAAATTTTTTTCAAGACTTCTCTTGATCTAGTAGAATTCTAAACCAAATCAATTCTACTTTTATTTCTCTTGTTCCTAAGAAGGAAGATGTTTCTTCAATGCAATATTTTAGGCCTATAAGTTTATGCAACATGACTTATAAGATATTCTCTAAGATTATAGTCAACAGATTGAAAATTGTTCTTCATAAGATGATAGCGGAGAATCAAAAAGGTTTTATGAAAGGGAGACATATTTTGGATGTTTTTGTTTCTACTCATGAATCTTTTCATTCTATGGAGCATAGCAAGAAACCGAGGATGGAATTGAAGTTGGATATCTCCAAAGCATATGGCAAAGTGTCTTGGCCTTTTCTCATTGCTGTTCTCAAGATGGCTTTCAAGGAAGGTTTCTTAAGTTAAAATTACCTCTTGTATAACCACTCCTAAGTGCTCGATCTTGGTTAATTGTGTTCCCAAAGGGTATTTTTCTTGTGGGTGTCGCTTAAGACAAGGGAATCCTCTCTCTCCCTACATGTTTATTATAGTGGCTAAAGTTATGTGGTGAAATACTAAAAAAAATTGGATCAGAGATTGTTGAAAGGTGTTAAGGCTACTTCTTCTCTTCCCCCTTCTTTGCACCAATAATTTGTTAATGACACTATCCTTTTTGGGGAAGCCTCTATTATTGAAGCAAGGTTCTAAAAAGCTATTTTGAATGGTTATGATAAGGCTTCTAGACAACATATAAATTATAACAAAAGTAAAATCTATTTCTTTAATTCGGATTAGACTATAAAATAAAAGGTTATGAGAATTCTTGGTTGCCTAGATGTTGTTCTTTTGGCTTCCTACCTGGGTCTTTCTAAGAAACCAAACAACAATTATTGGAATTACATCATAGAAAGAGTTCAAAAGAAGTTGGCAGGGTGGAAGGGTAAACTTCTTAGTCAAGAAGGGAAATTATAGTTTCTTAAAGCTTCTTTACAGAACATCCTAGTATACTATATTTCTCTTTTTAAAATTCTTGCTTTTATTGCTGATAAGATTGAATAGATTCAAAAGAGATTTTTATGGATTGGGACTGAAGAGTGTAATAGAATTTCTCTTATGGGATGGAAAAAAGTATGTGCTCCTAATTAGGATGGAGATCTTGGTATAAGAAGATTAAAATTTTTTAATAAAGATCTTATTGCTAAAATGGGTTGGAAACTTCTTGATGGTGTTAAGGAATGGGTCAAAATTTTAAAATCAAAATATCCAAGAAACAAGGATCAAGTTAGTTTCCTCTGTGTTCTTGATCTTCCCAATGGTTCTATGTTTTGGAATAATCTTTTGAAAACTAGAAGTGTGTTACACCTTGGTGTTAGGAAAAAGAATTGGGAATGGTAAGAATATTAGGTTTTGGGATGAGGTTTGGTTTAATTGTCTTTCATTTCCTCTATCAATAACCTTCAATTAAAAGAAAGGTTGATTAGAATTAATGGTAAACAAATTCAAGGTTATAAAATACCTACAGTAAGGACAAAATAAAGAGGGTTATATAGGGTTCTAGGGTTGTTAAGGAAAAAATATTGACACATGAATATCCTAACACTCATACAAAGACATAATAAATATAAGGAATAACCTTAATTCCTTAAGATTATCATAGTGATGTAAGAAGTGTTCATAAACCAAAATACCATCATCACAAACTTGGGGCTATTCTTTGTGAGTTCATGAAATTATAAATGTCACATTGATACAATAATGATGCTAAAACCACATCATAGCATTCCAAAGTGGTACTCCTATCACTAAAGAAAATTTCACCTCCAAAAATTAGTCATACTATACCCATACTAGTCTTACAATCAAACTAGTCATATCATACCATGATAGTCCAACACAAAAATATTATCATTGTCACATTTAAGGACTACCATTGAAAATTGTCAAGAACAATTATTTCTTTAAGGATGGTTATGTGGGTAAGGACATGTTAAGGTCATTCCAAGAATACCCCATGTTGTTATAAGCTTCTTATCATACTCATATAGGCCTAAAAAAAATAGGATAACTAGTTGTTTATAAGGGAAGTGATTAGCACTATCAACATCCAAAATTTATCACATTACCAAAGTTGATAACATAATATTTGTAAAGTCCTTTAGGATTAAAAAATTTAGTATATCACGAGGATGGTTAATTATGACTATCACTGATACTCTAGGAGTTAGTTGGTGAGTGTATGTGCATGAAG
This sequence comes from Sequoia sempervirens, assembly GCA_007258455.2. Taxonomy (NCBI): domain Eukaryota; kingdom Viridiplantae; phylum Streptophyta; class Pinopsida; order Cupressales; family Cupressaceae; genus Sequoia; species Sequoia sempervirens. The sequence goes on along the minus strand of VDFB02037515.1, from coordinate 17,861 downwards.
ACTATTACAAAGCTATATAAATAGTTATAAAAGATTATCGGATTTGTTTATTTGGGCCACATGTGAGGTAAAATTATATCATAAAGCCATAAATAATGTAATTACCAAAAGGATAAACCATAACAAAGATGTTTCCACACAACAAGGGATATTAATTATAACAAGAAGAGCATCATCCTAAATTCTAGCATATTATAAATTTAGTAGGACTATTGCATAAACTATCCTATTATTATAATGAGAAATCAAATATTGTAAATCCTACCACATCTAACAAGATAATTTTCATATTTCAAAAAAGGGTTCATCACAAACAATAACACTATAAGAATCCAAAGGATATATGAGGATGCACCAATTAGGAGGCTTGTATCACTAATAAAGATAGTCACTATCCAAGACTGAAAGCCTATCATATCACCTACCCAATATTGGCATAAACTTAGAACATTACTATAAGTTTTATGATAAGACATCATCAATAAAATTAAAGTATTTCATTTAACCAATAAAAGGTGAGAAAATGTTGTGAATGAGGAAAGAACAATTTTAACAAGAAAAGAGACAATCATATCACTAAGAAATATTTAATATCAACCTAAATATTTAATATCGTGCATCTATATTAATTCATAAGAATAATATCAATTTGATTAAGGGTAAATGAATGAATTTGGATCCACTTCTTGCGGAAGGTATCATTTTATCTCAAAATTAATTCACTAAAGAAACATTTGAGCCTAAGAAACATGGTAAACAAGTTATGTCCAATTGTGAAGATGGTTGAGGGGTGTTAAATTTTACACTAACATTGATGATGGAGTGTAAAATAAATAATAATAACTTTGAAAATTTCCCCTTCACCATGGATCCATATACTTATGGCGAAATCCCAAAAAACTAAGCATGATACTAATGATGCATAACCTATCAATAATTCTAGTTTTTTTTTATAGTGGATTATATTTTATTGAGATAATGTTATATTTTGACCTTGTTTTGACTACTTCATAAATAATATGACCTTAGTTTTAAAGTTTTGTAAAATATAGATATAAAGGTAGCCTCTTCATGCAATGGATTAAAGGGACTTAAGAAAATGGCTTAGGACAAAATCATTCCATTAGCATGGCTTATACACCTAGGAAAGATGACATTGATTAATGGCATTTAAGAAAATGGCTTAAGCCACTAATCATTAATTCCCTTAAGCCACTAATAATAGTCAAATTGATCATTCACATTTTATCAATTTGTATAATGTTAGATGCTCAAAGTTTTTACAAACTTATTAAAGATCTATATATAAAACTTGACTTAGGAAAAAATCATTCCATTAGCATGGTTTATGGACCTAGGAAAGATGACATGGATTAAGGGGATTTAAGAAAATGACTTGAGCCACTAATCATTGATCCCATTAAGCCACTAATAATAGTCAAATTGATCATTCACATTTGATCAATTTGTATAATGTTAGATGCTCAATTTTTTTACAAACTTATTAAAGATCTATATATTAAACTTGACTTAGGATAAAATCATTCCATTAGCATGGTTTATGGACCTAGGAAAGATGACATGTGGATTAAGGGGATTTAAGGGGAAGCTTCACTATTCCTTGTAAACACTTTAAAGTACATCAAGCCACAAAATTTTACATGCCTTAGAGATAAATGGGCCTTACAAATTTTTTAATTTGTATCATTAGGTCATTTATATCATGGATTAAGGGGATTTTTAATAAAATGGATTAAGAGGATTAAATTTACCTTTTTGTGTACCTTTTAAGTTTATTTTTTAGTATACATGTATTAAAATTACATAGTTAGATATTAAATTTTGAAATTTGTACATGCTCAAGTTGAATGATGTACATGTGTATGTATCCTAATTTTTCTTTTTCAAACATGTCATACATTTAATTTAAATATTTCTTGTAATTTATCAACATGTATAATATCTAGTTTTTAATATGTTTATTTATAATTTATATATAGATTCTTGAAAGTTAATTTTTTACTTGTTCATATCTCTATATATATGCAAGTTCACCTTTATATCATGGATGGGTTTGATGCCAAGGATTTTCTCAATCCCCCACCTATGCCCCCTCCACCTCAACACCTTCCACCTCCACCCCCTCCACCTAAAAACCCCCCACCTCCACCCCCAAGATCCAATGAGGCTCGCTTGCAATCTAGGATCAATGACAACATAAAATCTATTCAAGAAAAAAATGATGCAATTCAAAATGAAGCATTTATGCCACCCACCTAGCGTATTTTGCATCTTTGATGTAAAAAATTTTAGATGATTTTAGGTCCATTGATGTGGACTTAGATAGTTACCACTTGTGGAGAGAGGAGAATAGACAATTTAATTTAGATAAAATCTCCTATAGGGAAATACTTGACCTGAAAATAACCAAATCCCATCACCAGTCAGCCAATTCCACCAAACAAAAAAAGAATATCAATTATGTGGTGTAGGCATCCTTAGATGGTCAAGAATTTTGGGAGTGATGGTGGATGGTATTTGATCATTCTCAACATGCTAATTGAGGCTCCTCTTTATTTTTTGAGAAAATTATATGCAGAGTTTGTGATGGGTTTGAAACTTCAGATCATTTTAGGGTATTGGTGGTGGCATGCCACACCAGAGGTTAGGGGAATAGGTTGATCCCCAATGAACTATTCCTACTCAACCTCTCGTGGATCCTCCTTTTGTTGAGCTATACCTGCACCTATCCAACATCGTGTGATGGTATCCACATTAGGAGCATCGAGTATGCTCTTTGTTAACCTCAATGATTAGACTACTGAGATGGTAGTTGGGGTTATTGGTCAAGACTTGGAGGAGCATCGAGTGGGGCTACCTAGTACCACTACACATGCATTAATGCCTCATTTTTGTACCAATTGAAATTGATTATGTTATGGACCTAATCATGGTGCATCCACTTTAGCTGCATGTGGAGAATTCAATGACATCACTTCATATGTAGATTATTTGTGTTGATGATCATCCTACATATCATCCTACATAGGTATATATATAAGTACATGTTGAATTTATATAAATTTCAAGTACATGTTCTTTAATGAACATATATGAAAAAATTGTAATATTTTAACAATCAAATTGCGTAGTGTAGATGATGGAAACAAGCACATAAACTTATTTGATTGATTTCATTTTGCATCGATACCTGTACAACTCAACACACCATCTGGGGTATTTTATTTGATTTTTTAAATATATTAAATAATTTCAACTTGATTTTAATTTATAATTTAGTCCTAAACATGTGTTAAATATTTATGCTAGTTTAGGGAGGTCATCTGACTTCCACATTGGATCCACCAGAGGGTTTGGTGAGTGCTACTCCATTGTCAAATGTATCACATGAGACACTCAATGTATGTATACTGTTTTAAAAAAACTATACTTAGAAATTTGTATTTTGAATTCACTATATCAAGTGTGCATGTGATTATATTAAAAATATATGTCTATGTAGGTTGACACCACCATCAGGATGGGTATTGTGCACCCTATTGATCTAGGACAATTTTAGGAGCCAACTACATTTTAGGTTGTTTAAATTTTTTCTATGTGTGCACAATTTTTAGGTCTTTTAAATGGATTAAAACAAATTTTTTTACTTGAATATATATATTTTAACCTAATTTATACACATGTGCTTTATTTGACCTTGTAGGACCTTTGTAGTGATACTTTTCATCCTGATAATGCCATGAAGCATGTGGGGAGAGATGAGCAACAATCAACGATAATTTAAAATTTTGATTATATTTAAAATCAATTATTATACATTGTGATGACTTAAACTAAATTTCAATTGAATATATGTTCGTGTTTTTTGTTTTCTTCTATAGCACGAGATAGGTTCCAACCTACCCATAGTACCTATAGAAGCACATGCAGAGTAGGGCATCAAAGGAGATGAGCAGCCTCATATGATAATTTAAAATTTTGACTTATTTAAAATCAATTATTATACATTATGGATGATAAAGTAAACTTAAATTGAATATATGTTCATGTATTTTTATTTTTCTTCTATAACATGAGACATGTCCCAACCTGCCCATAGCACTTGTAGTAGCACATGCAAAGTAGGGTTTGCCAAAGGAGATGAGTAGCCTCATACGGTAATTTTTCATGATTTTATAAATTAAATTGAATTAAATCATTTTAAATCATTTTGAATTTGATTTCATGTTTCTTTCTCTTGTACAAAGTGATTCAGATTGTCCTAGTTCACCTAGATTGAAGAGGTCTCTTGATTTTAGGGATGATAGGAGTTAGATCTCATGTATATTCATGCTTTAGTAAATTTCACATGGACTAGAGATATATATGTTTTAGTACATTCCACACATGGACTAGATCTTTATATATTTCAATACATTTCATAGACTCTATATACATGTTTCAGTATTTTAATATTTCATGAACTAGATCTATATATGAGCTTAGAGATTATATATATATATATTATTGTTTCATGGACTCTATTAATTTCAATATTTTATGGAATATTATTGTTTTAGTAATACACATCTATATTTATGCATTTTAACTTGAAAAAATTAGTTAGATATAATGTATGTCCATTAAAATCATAACTTGAATCATATGATGAATGTGATCAAAGTATGTCTCATGTTCAATCACATTAGATAGATATAATTAGGATCTATGGATTAAGCTCCTAGGTAAAATGATGGCTTAAGGGGTCCTCGTAGGATGGATTAAAGGGACCAAAGAATTCAAAATTTGTATTCCATGTCATTTATTTTGATGCGCTAATCAAAATAGTTATAATTTATGTAATCAAATAGACTTTCATTTATGCATTTTAACTTAAACAAATTATTTAGATATAATTTATGTCCATTAAAAATCATAACTTGAATCATATGATGAATGTGATCAAAGTATGTCTCATGTTTAATCACATTATATAGAATTAAGGTCCTAGGTAAAATTATGGATTAAGGGGTCCTTGTAGGGTGGATTAAGGGGTCATAATAGGATGGCTTAAGGGGATCAAAGAATTCAAAATTTGTATTCCATGTCATTTATTTTGATGCACTAATCAAACAACTATAATTTTTGTAATCAAATAGACTTTCATTTATGCATTTTAACTTGAATAAATTAGTTAGATATGATTTATGACAGTTAAAAATCATAACTTGAATCATATGATGAATGTGATCAAATTATGTCTCATGTTCAATCACATTAGATAGATATAATTAGGATATATGAATTAAGGTCCTAGGTAAAATGATGGCTTAAGGGGTCATTGTAGGATGGATTAAGGGGTCCTAATAGGATGGCTTAGGGGGATCGAAGAATTCAAAATTTGCATTCCATGTCATTTATTTTGATGCACTAATCAAAATAGTTATAATTTATGCAATAAAAAAAACTTTCATTTATGTATTTTAACTTGAAAAAATTAGTTATATATAATTTATGTCCATTAAAAATCATAACTTGAATCATATGATGAATGTGATCAAAGTATGTCTCATGTTCAATCACATTAGATAGATATAATTAGGATCTATGCATTAAGGTACTAGGTAAAATGATGGTTTAAGGGGTCCTAATAGGATGACTTAAGGGTTCCTAATGGGATGGCTTAAGGGGATCAAATAATTCAAAATTTGCATTCCATGTCATTTATTTTGATGAACTAATCAAACTAGTTATAATTTATGTAATCAAACAGACTTTCATTTATGCATTTTAACTTGAACAAATTAGTTAGATATAATTTATGTCCATTAAAAATCATAACTTGAATCATATGATGAATGTGATCAAAGTATGTCTCATGTTCAATCACATTAGATATATATAATTAAGATCTATGAATTAAGGTCCTAGGTAAAATGATGGCTTAAGGGGTCCTATTTGGTGAATCTTCCCAAGAAAACCAAATTTAATAGTAGTATACATGTCAATGTAAATGTTTGATGATAATTTATGAGTGAAAATGATATGTAATTCATAGACTATTAAAGTGCAAGATTGCAAGAAATCAATAGATATAACACGTTAATCATAGCTCAACCATTGTAAAGTGATTATACATTCAAATCTTAAGTTTTAAAGTAGGAAAATATGCACATAACAAACAAAATATATCAAATATCAATTTTTATATATAAGTGTAGAGTAATTGTGTATGTACATATACAAATTTGGCATATATGGCAACTCAAAATAATATTTACAAAATGTGGCATATGCCATCTCAAGGTCTATATATAATGTACATATCAAATATCTATGCCATGTCAAGAAAATCCAAAACTTGTGGCAGATCATCAAAATGTAGCCTCCGCATGGCACCTGATATCAAAATGGCAATAAATCAATTTTAACTATGTATATAAGAAATATCAATATCATCAAAATATGTATTTAAATATATAAAACTATATATATACTTACATGTATTTACTTATTCCATTGTACCATCTACATCCTCTCTTTTTTGTCCCAAAGTATGTGATGAATGTGCTGATGGATTAAGGATACAAAATGACAATAAATCAATTTTAACTATGTATATAAGCAACATCAATATCATAAAAAATATGTATTTAAATATATAAAACTATATATACTTACCTGTATTTACTTATTCCATTGTACCATTTGCATCCTCTTTTTTTTTTCAAAGTATGTGATGAATGTGATGATGGATTAAGGATACAAAATGCCAATAAATTGATGATAACTATGTATATAAGCAATATCAATATATCATCAAAACATGTATTTAAATATATAAAACTATATATACTTACATGTATTTACTTATTCCACTGTACCATCTGTATTCTCTCTTTTTTCCAATGCATCTATAATTATCTCATGTTCTTCCATAGAAATTATCCATAACTCTTTATTAGCAGGTCTCCCACGATACCTCACTAGTTTTATATTTCTTGCCACAACCAAATGCGAGTAGTGTATAATCTTCTTATGTGTTTCATAATCTTCAAATGCAGGCAAACCATTCTTCCTTAGATATTTTTCGTAGCCATGTGCCAACAACCACCACTAAAACTATTAGATAATGATAGCCATGATCATCTTCTTGATGTTTAATTAACTTATGTTTAGTCTCCACACATTTAGCCAACCAATATTACATTTCCTCTTCATTCTCCTCAGGTGCAAAAACAACATACAAATGTCCTGCTAACAAAATTTATTTCAATAACTTGTGTGACATATGATTTGACCAATCTATATTTATTATTTTTATATATAATTAAATATATTACAAAATAATAATAAATCTCAAAATAAAATGAAATAAATTGAATTAAATGACCTTCTCGTACAAGGTCTAAAACATATTCATAGTCATCCGATGCAAACACTTGGTCATTGTCTTCAATTATTGTTTCATATTGATTATGTGTTTGTATAGGTGTCAATGACATTTTCTTCCACTCTTTAGCCCATTCTATATTCTCACATGCTTTCCAATCACCTGAAATACAAAACTGAAAAAAAACATGCAAGCTCTCTTGTCTAGATAGTCCATATGCTTGCATCCAAACTCTTAAATGAATGCCATTTTTTTGTTCCACTAATTGTCTCACAATCAAGTATAGGTAAAATTTTCTCTTCTTCGACAAACCAAAAGAATCATCGAATTGTAGAGCTCTCACTTGATCCTGTAGATAATTTGTATTGCACCAATCCACAATCACACATGCATCTTTAAATTTCAATGCATCATCAAATTTAAATTTCTTTTTAGGAAGAATTCTATTAACACATGCACCAACTCCATTATGTTCTCCTTTACCATGTCTAGCTCCAAAAAACTCCACATATGTTGGATAATATTTTCCTTGTGAACCCTACTTATCCAATAAAATATTCAAGCATTCTTGAATTGTCCCATACAATTATCTGACCATATGATATGTTATGTCATATGGATTCCTCTTTCTCTTAAATTTGTATAAAATATATTGAAACAATATTGAACAAACTTTGATGAGTGTAACCAGTTATCACTCAAATAGAAATGATGCTCCCTAAAAAAAAATCTATCATCCTCTATACTATAATCCACATGTTTGTATACAATATGAACAAACATAACCACTTGCACTGAATTGTAATATTGTGATTGAATTTCCTCTTTTGGAGCAAGAGAATAGTTTTGTACAAAATCAACCATTGATAATATAGTTCCAATTGGAAATGTGTTTCTACATGTGTGAAATTGTCCATCAAGCCATCAATCATGTTGAGAGTGTTTCACATATTTTGGTACAATCTTTCTCCTAAATTCTGATATGAATGCATATGTATCACTATTTTTTTTGTGATAAAATTGCAATGCTTTCCAATTTTTTCATCTTTTAAAGAATATTCAACATTCTTTTTTTTTGAGCAAAAGTGGCAAGCCACTATAATATATTATATTATATTTAAATAAAATATTACAAAAACCTGGTTCAAAAGAGCATACCGGTAGGAAAGAACTAGGAAGAAAACCTCTAGTTGTAGCTCAATTAGATACAAAATTATTACAAAATCATCCCAATAATAGGGACTCATAGCATGATTTTTCAAAATCATTGTAAAATAATCTACCAAAATTTCTACCCAGCAAAATACTGTCCAATAAACTTCTTGAAAAAACATTATCTATACCCTATGTAAATACCATACTAGACCAGAGTACTAACATTTACATTGCATGCAGATAGAAGATCTTGCCCATGATATAATATTTACAACCCCTTATTTCTTGAACAAACCCAAAATTAACATCAAAAACTACAATTTTCTACTACTAATCTTCATCCATTCGTACCATATGATTTTCTCCCTAGCTTTCCTCACAACCAATTTGGTCTTCATCCCAGTCTACATCAAAATCTTGTAATTTTCTTTTGCACCTTGGAATAAGTTTACCTTGAACCTTTGCATTTGGTGAAGATTGTGGACCTGACACAACAAACACTTGGTTTTCCATAAACAACTAATCCATGCGAGGGTTAGGAACAAACAACACACATTCATGCGACCGAAGGAAATAAATGCAATGAAATTTATGTTTAAACCTTGCTTCCATGTTTGGAAAAATAATCTGGGAATTCTTACTCAAGGCTTTGAAGAAGATGTTTTCATTATCATATTCAAGCACTAGCTTAAAACCATCATATATCTCCTGAAAACCTTGGGGTTGTGTGAGAAATTTTTGAGGAAAAATCCCTCCAATAAACCCTTTACCCTTAAAAATATTGTAGTTTTGAACAACCAGTTGCAAAGCATCTTCCTGTAGAAACTGTTCTTTCACAAATTTTCGTAAAATTTTCTCAACCTCCTTTAAAGATTGAAAAAAGTCCATTAGGTTTGAGAAGAAAATGGACAACACCTGAGAGGGTTGAATAATTCTCCTCGCTTTTGGATTGATTACATGATAGCCGATAATTGTACGCACCGAGTCTTCAATCCGTGGGTAGTTGAGCTTAAACATTATTGCTAGATCTTCTCGAGCTAGGTATCCTTCAAAAGGTCTCTCCCACTTCTGTGATTTCAACTAAACTCTTAATATTCAACATTCTTAAATCTTTTAACATTCACTAATTGTTGTCCAAAATCATTTTCAATACTTTCATGCATACATTCTCTTAAGAATGAAAAATTGCCCCAACTAGTGCATTGTCCATAAATACATAAACTTAAATAAAATAATTTCCCATTAGGTCTTTCAAAAAACAAACCTACTATTTGATTGTTTCAGGTGGCATATTAGTACCACATTCCTGCATAATCATGCTAGTGTGTAAATTACAACATATAGTGAAAAACATCATAATAATAACAAAATTTCACATAAATTTTACAACAAGAGATTTATTTCTTATTAATTTTCACAGACCAAGGTTTATATTTTTCAAATGATCTTTGACCTATGGTAATATTTCCAAGTAACACTGAATCATCTAAAAAAATTCTATAAATTTTGGTTTGAGTTGTGTATAATAGGTGTTTTGGATGAGGATCATGAATTTTGGACCCCACTCTTAATTTCAAAACATCTCTAGCATTAGATGACACCCTTGTATTATCATGCCAATATTTTTTAAACAAATATTTCATTTCAATATTCAATTTCATGTCAAACCTTGGGATTTGACCACTAAAACTCCAACATTGGTTGATTGGATTGTTTTCAATACTTTCTCTTCTCTTTGCCACTCTTACCAATTTTTTAGGATGTATATTTCAAATTCCAGTAATGTTGCTTAATATTATTTTATCGAAAGTTATTTTATTCACTATAGTAGTTGCTATATCTCGTCATGCCACATTCTTATCTTTAGATTGACTCTTCTTTCCAATAGACTCAATGAGACTAGAAACAATAGATATATCATGTTTAAGTGATTCATCTTTTTCTTTAGTTTCACAAAAATGCATAGCTTTTTCATTGCTTTTCTCATTTTCCACATTCTCATCAACTACATCATGAGTTGACATTGAAATGATAGTTTTTTTTCGATAAAAAAATTTGTTTATATAATCTATTTGCATACGTTCTTATTTGTCTCCAACAAATCTTACCAAGAAGATTATCCAAAACATTACTTTTAATTTTTGAAAAAATATTTTCATTTTCAATAACACGAGGATTTTCATTTTCAACAACAAAAGTATTTTCATTTCACCAACACAAGGATTTTTATTTTCAACAACAAATGGATTTTCATTTTGACCAACACAAGGGATTCATTTTCAATATTCGTTTCTACAACTTGTCTAGGAATAGAATTGATCTCAATATTGGTATATCCAACTTTTTGTAAATCAATAATACAAATATAATCTATAATCACATTTTCCATATCATTCAAAGGTGGATTTGAAGACATACCAAGATTCGTTCCTATTATCACATTTTCCATATCATTGAAAGGTGGATTTGAAGACATACCAAGATTAGTTTATATAATGGTATTATCTTCCACATTCACCTCTTGCAAATTTTGTCATCTACATCCATCCCATCCTCCATGGTCTCTTCAATAGTCATGAAACTATATGCTTCAATATTATTTATTTCTTGAATCCTCATTCTTCTATCTCTTTGTCGTTTATCCTCCTCTCTATTTGCTTTAATTTATTTAGGGGTCATGACCCTCCTTTCTTTCCTCTTATGACAATGTTTTGATCCCATGATTACCAAATTCTAAAGTACAAATGAATTTGAATAATATAAGTCCTTTTTAATTCCTCCTCAAAATGACTAGATAATTAACACAATTCCACTCCAAAATAGTCATAATGGTTGAATCCTTCCAAAATTCAATAGAAATTACATGTAAAGAGCATATAGAAGACAATAATCAATAAAAATATGCAGAATAAGTTGTTTTCAGCCGTATAGTAAAAAATGTCAAGTTGCAGGAAATGACTAGTAATTCGTTATTAGTAAAAAACACAATAAAAAAACAAACGGGATCTCGTTTATAAAATAAGATCTTGTTTGTTTTTTTAAAACAGGATCCTGTTTGCTTTTGGACTATTTGAAATATTAAAAAAAGTAAACAGGATCCTATTTAGGAGACAAGATCATGTTTCTAGAATAGGATCTTGTTGCTTAAAATTTGAATTTCTAGCCCAATTTCTATTATGGGTTTTGGGTTAGAAAAAGCCTTGGGGACTCAACCCTTACCTTTGGACCTGCTTTGACCTACAACTTGAAGGTCATGTCAACGTCAATGGAAAAGAGTGACTTTGGACATATGTTTTAAGACATTTTTTACAAAATTTTTTAATGAAATTAAAACCCATTATAGATGAGACTATGTAGATTTCAAATATGTATTTTTTTACAATTGGATTATTTTTTCTATTTTTCAAATATTTTTTGATGAAACTAGTCCATAACTTGAAATAATAGGTTTTCTTATTTTTAATAACTTTTTTGTTTTTTACATTTTTTGAAAAACAAATTCTATGCCAACAATATTCAGACAATTCTTTTCAATTTGAAAAAAATAAAAAAAAATGATAAGTTTAGCTCTAATTATGCTTTTCATACACGAGGGGTTTTCAAAACAACAATTACAACCAATAAAACATAATTAATTTTTTTAGAAAAAATACAAAATAATATCCTCAACAATCTTCAGCGTCTTATAGATCTTTTCCCAAAAGGATTCAGAAAAATACTTTTATTTAGGTCAAAATATGGTTGTCGTACACATGCATGGTTTGGTCTTGAAAAAGTGACTTTTAAATAGTGGTTTTTAGACATGCCTATTGAAAATAAATTTGTATCATCTGGGTATTAAAAGAAATTACATAAGAGAGACTTTTCTAGATTCAACTGTGTGCTATTTTTTTGCATCAACGTTTCGAATCACACTCTATGATTCATCATCAAGATGAAAGAGAGTTGTAGGAGTAGGATTCAAAATGTTGATGCAAAAAATAGCACATAGTGAAATCCAGAAAATTCTCTCTTATCATTATGGACCATGGAAATCTAATGTCTTTAAGAAATTACATATTTGGAAACTAGACTTTGAGTACTGCATTTCATATTACTAGATTTTTTTAAGATTCAATCTTTAAGTGCTTAAATTTTTTAGGTCAAATGTGAAAAATTCTGAAAATAAGGAAAAAAAAACTTTCACTTTTTGGCCAAAAAATGGACTCAACTACTTGCACACACCCATTGCAAATTTTTTTATTTGTTATCTTGAACAAAATGCAAAAATATCAAAAGATAAAGAAAGAGAAAATATGTTAGGTGTCGCAGTTTTCGATGTTTCTGAATGATCCTGAGGGTTTGGTTTCTGTTGTTAGGCACATGCAAGGTCAAATTGAAAAATTGAAAGAGAATTGAAAATTGCATGATGATTGTATATCAAGAATAGATTTGGTTATAGGGAGAGACACAGTTTCATAGGACAGAGATATGTTGAAAGTTAAGGTTGAAAAGTTGAAATAATAGGTTGTAAAAATTAGATAGGCTCAAAAAAGTGAAAAGTATGATGAAAAGAAAATAATTATTGATGTGATTGAGAATATGTTGTGGTATAGGTTAACTTATGTTCTTGACCATGTTGAGGAAGTGTGGCAAAGTTACAGACATTTGATTGATGCGTTGATAAATCATATAAGGGTATCAAATAGGTTAAAGTGTTTCCATGTCAACTGGTGTAGTCAAATTGTATTGTTGAAACTATTGTTAAAGCATGTAAATTTGGATGTTGATAATGTTAGCTGTGTGTCAGATATTATTGGAAGGTTTGGTTTATTAGAAGTTATTCTACAATATCATAATCAATTTAAAAAATGAATGAATGAACAACTGAAGACTTTTGAGGAGATGGAAGCTTTTAACATGTCTACTATTAGGAAAGGGAATGGGGAGTTAAAGGAATATTCTGTTTGGAGAGTTGAATTCAACCAAATAATTCCTTCCATTCTTAGAATAATTAATATTGATGGGGATTTGGATATTGAATTCTAGTGTTAGGAATCTTTGCAAGGTTGAATATGGCATGGTTGCTTTCTTGAAGATTGTAGAGACATTGATAAGTGAGGATTATATCGACCATATGAAAATAGTGAATTAATTTTTGGCAGGCAGACGAGAATTGCAAAGACTAGGATTACAGTAGGTACAATTGTTATTGCAATGAATACAATGTACAATATCCTTTTCAAATGAAATTAGATATAAAAATTGATATAAGTTTTTTTTTATAATTTCTATTCCACATAAAAAATAGAGATTTGAAACAGATTGATGAAGAAAGAAACTCACACACCACATATTCTAGATTACACAAACTCTGTACTTGACAACATTTAAAATTGATAATTACCTGTGTCAATTTAAAATGATACACCATTGCACAACCATATACTCAATTTACAAAATATTTCAGGAACTATCAACAGTAACAATTAGGCAAGCAAAATTTAATAACGAAGAATAACATGAAGGTTCTTTTTCCTACCTTTCTCGCCTCTGCCTGCGTTTGGAATGCATGTGCACATGGTGGAATTTGTGTTGGGGGTACCCCACGGTCTCCCATTGTCCTCCCCTACCCTGATCTTCGCCCAGTCACATGCAGACTCGTGTCCCTCGGGGGGCACTCCTGGCTTGTCCATTTTGAGTGATCCGTGATTCTGGGCCGGCTCGGGTCACTCGTGATTTTGATTCCTTCTAGTGTGAATGTGCCGGTGGTCACTGTCTTACCAGAAGTTAAAGGTTGGAAAGATGTGCTGACCAATAGTACTCAGAGTCCCAAGGGCCCCTCTCCTTGTCCTAAAGAAGAAGTTACTGTTACAGGCACCGAATTTTCTATCCCTGATTCAGTTAGTGATAGGATTGTTTCATTGATGGAAAACATTGTGGTGGGTCATTTCCTCTCTTTTTTAGCCTTTGGTGGATATGGTCAGGAGATGGGCTGTTCCTAAATGGCATCTCAAAGGAAGTGTGGAAATCTGTGCAATGACATGTGGGCTTTTTTTGTTCAAGTTCAGGGCTTCGGAAGATGTAATCACGGTCCTCTCTTCTGGACCATAGTTTTATGGAAAGCATAGTTTGGCGTTATGCTGTTGGAAGCTAGCGTTCGACCCTATAGTGGATCTTAATAAATCAGCGCTGGTATGGGTCCACCTATCTAGTCTGCCTCTTGAATATTGGGATGATGCTATATTTGAATGTTTGGGGACCCCTTGGGCCAGTTCATTACTTCAGATTCCATTACCCGATCCAAATCCAAGTTAGTCTTTTCCCGTTTCTGTGTTAATATTGAATTGCATAAATCTCTACCTACATCCGTGAAGCTATCCTCTAAGTTTGGTTCCTAGAACTGACAAATTTGTTATGAGAATGCTGTGGTTTATTGCCATAAATGTGCTAAACCTGGCCACCTAGTCTCACATTGCAAGTCTACTTTAAAACAGGTGTCTAACCCTGGTGAGTTGGTTGATGAAGACTGTAATGCCCTGCCACGTAACCCTAGAGAATGACGAAAAACACAACGGAAGCATAACAATTTTTTTTTAATTGTAAATAAATAACAAGTAAAGTGAACTACACTTAACACATACATCCTCTAAGGTACGCAACAATGCTTACATTGCCATAATATACAAAAGTAAACTAATCCATAACATATAATTAATACTTATGAAATAAATAACATACATCCAAAGCATTAAACTCATCTCATTAGATACAAAGTACATTAAAAAATCATCCAAAGATTGCATTCATTCCATAAAGTAGTTACAAGACTCATTTCCAAAATGAGGAAGATTATACAATAGTGTTACAATAACAATGATACAAGAATCCTCCTTGAATACAAATGAGGAGTAGTACATATACAAAGTATCCAATTGATACAAAAGAACATAAGAAATAGTACAAAGCAACTGGTACACACGAGCTCTCCAATCTGGAAGATACCGCCATCACGAACATGAAATGGGAACCCAATGGTGTAAGGTGCATGTTCCACCCAACCAAGTGGTACCCGAAGGCCCACCCCCCGTGCTAGGAGATAGTAAAAGGGTTTCCTAGGCAAATCCAACAACCTCTAGACACAAGCAACACACAATACTATACCATACAAGAACAATACATACATAAAGGTTACATTGCTTCCAGAGTAAAATAATCAAGTATATCAACTGCACAATACATACTGTTGGTTCAGTTGGACACATGCATATGTACTACTCCTCATTTGTATTCGAGGAGGATTTTTGTATCATTGTTATTGAAACATTATTGTATGATCTTCCTCATTTTGGAAATAAGTCTTGTAACTAATTTATGGAATGAATGCAATCTATGGATGATTCTTTAATGTACTTTGTATCTAATGAGATGAGTTTAATGCTTTGGATGTATGTTATTTTATTTCATGAGTATTATTTATATGCTCTGGATTAGTTTACTTTTGTATATTATGGGATTCAAATGTAAGCGTTGTCGTGTACCTTAGAGGATGTATGTGTTAAGTGTAGTTCACTTTACTTGTTATTATTTACACTTTAAAAAAAAAATGTTATGCCTCCGTTGTGTTTGCGTCGTCCTCTAGAGTTACGTGGCAAGGCGTTACACATGGTATTAGAGTGCAAGTTTAAACACTAGGTGCTCTGGGATAATGTTGAACCCATTAATTTGTTAGTTACATAGGATTTAAGTTTGCGTACCTTGTCTTATACTTGGTTCTGAGCCTATTTCAGGAGCTCCGTACCGTATGAATACACAAGAGCTTAAGGAGCTCCGCTTGTAGCTAGAGGAGTTGCTAGCGAAGGGTTTCATCCACCCTAGTGTTTCACCTTGTGGAGCACCAATAATTTTTGTGAAGAAGGATGGTTCTTTCCATCTGTGCATAGACTACCGTTAGTTGAATAAAGTGACAATCAAGAACTAATATCCCTTACCTAGGATTGATGAATTGTTTGATCAGATCAAGGGTGCTACGGTCTTTTCAAAAATCAATCTTAAGTCAGGGTATCGTCAACTATGTATTTTTGAGTCTGACATTCATAAGACGACGTTTCACACACATTATAGTCACTATGAGTTTACAGTGGTACCATTCGAGTTGATGAATGTGCCATCTGTGTTCATGAGCTTGATGAACGAAGTCTTTCGCACTTATCTAAATAGATTTGTATTAGTATTCCTTGACTATATATTGATCTATTCCAGGACAGTAGAGGAGCATGAGGAGAATTTGAGGTAGGTTTTGCAGTGTTTGAGAGATAGTCAGTTGTACGCTAACCTGTCCAAATTCAAGTTTTTTCAGATTGAGGTTGAGTACCTTGGGCATGTGATATTAGGAGAGGGTATTGTAGTAGATCCTGCGAAGATCCAAGCGATCATTGACTGGCCTGCGCCCACTAATATGGTAGAGATATGTAGTTTCATGGGATTAGTAGGTTATTACAGATGCTTTGTTAGGGGTTTCTCTAAGATATGACATCCTATCACTTCTCTTCAGAGAAAAGGGAAGAGATTCATATAGTCAGAGTAGTGTGAGGCAACATTTTAGACTCTAAAGGAGAGGTTGACCAGTGCACCAATTCTTACGATACTTGATCCTACTAGAGATTTTGTTGTCTATACAGATGCATCTTTGGAGGGATTAGGAACAGTTTTGATGTAGAATGGTCATGTTATTGCGTATGAGTCATGAAAACTCAAGGATCATGAGTTGAATTACCCCACACATGATCTTGAGTTGGCAGCGGTAGTATACTCTTTGACGAGATGGAGGCATTACCTGTTGGGGCACATATTTGAGTTGCATAGTGACCATTACAGCTTACAGTACATCTTCATGCAACCTAATCTAAATGCCAGGTAGAGATGATGGATGGAATTCCTTTACAAGTATGACTTTGAAGTGAAGTTCATCCAGGGGAAGGAGAGTGTAGTCATTGACGATCTCAGCAGACAAAGACATGAGTTGTCAGAGTTGACTCTTGGTGTGGATTTGAGGAATCAGATTCTTTATACACTTCCTATAGATAGTTGGTATCAGGAGGTGAGATCAGAGATAGAGTCAGGCAGGACTCTTGAGGGCAGATTCTCTGGTTATTCTCTAGAGTTAGATGGTTTGTTAAGACACATGGGACACATTTACGTTCCATCTTTTAGAGATCTTTGTACCTTGGTTATGACATAGGCACATCAGGCACCCTATTCAACTCATCTAGGAGTGAAGAAGATGCATGCTGATTTGCGACAACTATACTTCTGGGCAAGTATGAAGCAAGAT
>VDFB02037513.1:0-12664 GCA_007258455.2 Sequoia sempervirens | reverse complement strand
CCTTTGTAATATCAAATTGACCCCTTTCAGCTAGCACAATGGATGCCCCATTTGTAGCATAAATATTTCTTGGTCTCTATGTCAACACTTTACAATACAGTTCTCTAGCCTTCTCAAGATGGTGTGCCTCCACCTTTGGATCCCTCCTCTCATTGTGAAAAGTTGCAAAATAATTCCAATTTCCAAGTGAAATATCAATATAAGATTTCTTTACATCTGATTCACTTTGTGTAGCTTTAATTGTTTCTTTTGCTTTAAGCCAGTCATATGTTTTTAGTTCCATTTTTCCAAGCATAGATAAAGCATTTGATGAGTTTTTATCCACCTTAAGTGCATCACCAATCAATTCTAGGCTTAGTCGAATCTCATTCCGAGCCTGAGCCATGGTTGCAAGACATAGATATGCATACACATAATCAAGAAACCTGAACAATATTAGCCTGTATAAAAGATTTACTTTTTCAGTATCATGTAGTTGTTCAAACAACCTAGTAAGATTAAATAGTGTTGTGACTTTATCCCATGGTAACTCAAGTGAAACACCACCTTCTTCTAGTCGATGAAAGAATTTCATATCCTTAAAGAGCACAGGAAAAATTGTAGAATTGTTGTTGGGGCTTTTATTTATGAATTCAACCCAAATTCCATTTCCTAATGCCTCCATAAAAGTTTGTTGAGCCAACTCTAGTTCATCACACTCAAAATGAAGAACCCCAATGTTGATTAACAATTGAATGGGTACTTCTCTTCTCTTCTTTAGAAGAGACTTTGCTATCTTAAGAGAATCTAAGGTTGGACTGGGGTCTGACAATATTAATAACTCACCCATCTTGATAAATGCATGGGCATCACGTGGATCTATGCAAGTTTCCTTTCTTAATTTCTAAAGCCTTGTTTGCCCGCCCTTGCTGAGCATATATATGGCCTACAGCTTTTAAGGTCTCTCAGTTCTCAGGGTGGACCTCTAGAACCTTTTTAAAATTTGAGAGAGAACTCTTAAGATCTCCCAGCTTCAATTGAATTTTTCCACAAAATCCTGTGGCCTTTGGCTTTCCTTGACTGATGCCATGTAGTAGCGGCCAGTGGTGTCATAATCACCTTTACTATGATAAGATCGTGCAATATTATAATATGAATGAGATTTCATGAGAGGGTGGTTAGTTGTGACGAGAGTTGTCTCAGTTAACTGTTCCACAAGAAAATGCTACCCTGCAATGAAGAAAAAATGGTTTGCTAAATGATTCAATGCACAGTGATGGGTGAGGTCGTTGATGTCACAACTTGCATCATTTAGTCAATTATTTATCGAACTAGGTGTGTCTTAGAGCTATATGCGATAAGGATGGTTGTCACATATTTTTGGGGGGTTTTGCACTGTAAATAGTGACTTCAGGTATTGACTTAGCTCCTTCAAGAGCTGAACTGCAGCGACTAATTCCTAAGGATTAATTCTATCTTATTTCCTAAACTAAAGTTTTGTTGGCTTATTTCTGACTTCATTGGACTTGATTGAGACTGATTCATGGAGAAGACTAACATCTACTTTAATTCTTAATTTAAAATACGAAACCCAAATTAATTCTATTTTGCTTTAAAAGAAATCTATCTTAAGAATTGTTGGAATTTAAATACTATTTTAAGAACATAAATGAATTGTAAGAAAGTGACAATTAATCTGGAAAACTTAAATGACAATTAATCTAGAAAACATAAACACTAATTTCCATGAATATATTTTCAACTAACTTCAATTCCATCTTTTCGTAAGTCTCCATCATTACTTCTACTTAAACTCAACAAATAATTACCAAACTTAATTATTTCGAACAACATCTAAATTTGACTAATCTAATAAATCTTATAATGATTCTAACTACTTAATCTAACCATGATAAACTAAATTCAAAAGCAATTCAAACAAAAGCAACTATGGGTCAAACCACAATAGTGGTTTACAAATTTTATGAGGAAGAAAATTTCATTTTTTTCATTTCCCCAAACTCAACGGGTTCGGTCGAACTCAATGGTTCGACCGAACCACATTATATGTTCGACCAAACCCCCAAACCCTAAACAAAAAAAATAATATTGTTCGACTAAACCCCCTCAAACAAGACAAAAAAAAACATGAATTTGTCACTATCATTTTCGCTTTTTTCTGCTTTCCCTGTGCTTGTGCATGCGACGAACGACTAACGTGATCTGCAAACAGCGAACAAACTTGACTTCCATCTCTCCGGTGAATGCAAACTCAACTTCATCTCTCCAAAGTTCATCAACCCAACTTGCATATCGAGCACCAAGTTTCTCAAATTCAAATTTCGTAGAGTTCAAAATGCATTTGTTTGTTAAATTTTGAAACCCTAAATGCGAAATTTTTCAAATTTGTTGAATTGAAACTGCATTTGTTTGAAAGTTTCTAAAGCCTTTTCAACATACACTATTTCTATGATACATTTCTACTCTGTCAAAAAATTAACATGCCCTGTCTATGCTTCCACATTTCGCATACATTTCTACTAGGGCACCTCCAATTTATTTGAGGCATTATATCAAACAGTTCATGGTAATTTTTGATGGAGTATGATAGAAATAGTGTTTCCATTGTATGCACCCTATATCAAACAATTCATTAACAAATTTATTTGAGGCATTATATCAAATACCATGGTAATTTTTATGGAGAAGGATAGAAATAGTGTTTCCATTGTATGCAACTTATATATCAAACAAATACCATTAACAAATTTATTTGAGGCATTATATCAAAACACTATTGGAAATTTATTTGAGGCATTATATCAAAAACACTATTTCTATCATACCACAAAACACTATTGAAAATTTATTTGAGGCATTATATCAAATAGTTCATTAAAAATTTTATTTGAGAAATTATATCAAACAGTTCATGATATAAAGTTTCGGGTGCATACAATGGAAACTTGGATAAAATTCTTCATATTTTGCCTTTGAGTCTTATGACATTACTCCAAAAATGGTTGGTGAACTCAATGTATGAATCGAAGAATAAATTTAGAGGAAAGAAACTAGATTGTTTGAATGAAATGTATAATAAAATAGTTCTATTAGGATTAGAATGAATGAAGGTATTATTAAATTTTCTAGTATTAGGAAAATATAAAAATATGTCCACTTTACTATATATATATATATATATTTAAAACTATTCTTCATATATCCATGTTAAAACTATTAAAAATCAAATTACATAAATCAATTTTAAATTTGTACAAAGAAATAAATGACTCGAATTAAGATTTAATATTTAAAATATAGCTATCCTCTTTGCAAAATCCAATTTGATTTGAGATATTTATGGACAAAAATATGGATGAGCATGAGGTAAGTAAGAAAGAATAACCTTAATTTATATCTTCCCTCATCAAATAATTTCACATTTAAAGAGTTTCTTAAGGCATATCCAATTATGAAAAACTATTATATACTTGTTATAACTATATTAAAGTATATCATGAATAAATTGAAAGGATAAAGAGTAAATCACTAAAAACACATACATAAATCATAGAAGAAAATTGATTAATATAAGGAGATTCAAGTGGTTGGATAATTTTTTCCAAGGAGTAGAAGAGGTTAAGAAGGAACCATCAAATAAATATAATATTTTAAATACTTTAAAAGAAAAATACATTTCTCCCTGCTCTAAATTGAAATGGTATTCCTTCTAATATGATAATAATTGTAAAAGAAGAAAATAATCATTATGAAGATCAAGTACCATTGATAGGTTTTAAGAGATCAAATAAAATATTCAACAACAAAATAAAAAAGAGAAAACAGTTAATGCTAAAGAAACAACTACAACCAAGCTACTATGTTATAAATTCTCCTCTTATGTAGTCTTCATTTCCCTATAAATTGTGGCCTCCTTGTACAAATTAGCTATTGATCACCATAGTGAAACAAATTTAACATTTTGAAATGGTTAAACATTATTATTATTTTTATTTGTATAAGTATAATTATTATGGGTTCATTTCTCATCTCCTACTCTTCCTAATAAGGTTCTATTTTACAAGCATCATATAAATGTTAGGGTTCTAACTTCTAAAAATTGAATAGTGTCAACTTAATCTCATTAGACAATGCCCCCCTAGTATTAATGGGGCCAACTTTTTATCTATCAAACTCGGCTATGTTTACATTGAATAAGAATTTGATACCTTTATCTTGATACTTGAACTAAGATATCTTGGCTCTAATTTTAGTCATTTTATCTAAAAATTATTGGTGACATATCCATTCGTGTTTAGTTTTAATCATTTATTATTGCAATTAATTATTACAAGGAGATTCTTGTATTCCATCCCCACCATTTTATTCTAAATATTTGACATTTTCTTTCAACTTAAAGTCTAAATTTTATCCTTAATGCTATACATATTTTTCTAGGATAACACATATTCATTATATTTCACTAAATGTGTTCAGGCATAGAAGAAAAACCTTCAATATATCTTTAAGATAACTTTGATACCATCAAGATAATCCCACCTTTCATTGCATTAATATCAAGGTTAACTAACCCTTCCTCTTTACATGCTTTTCAATTAGAGTATCCTCTAGTAAAAATAGCAACATTAATAGTGTGGTTATCAAAGAGTGTCTAGGGATGCACACATCACTATTATTAATAAATTATAAGATTGTAAGAAATGTTTATGGAAGAAATAACTATCTAATAGAGAATATAATGTATTAGTACATATCTAACTATTACATATTTTAAATAAAGCCCCTTTAAAATCTATCTTATTGCCATTTAATGAGTCAACTAGGTTCAAAATTATTTTCATCTTATTCCCCCAAAATTCATCACCTTTACAACAAAACTTGATTCCATCTAATTTATCTTATTTATTCTCAAATCATATTAAAATCACCACCTTAAACTCTAAGAAATATTTGGTAACTTATTTATTTTATCTTCATTTAGAAAGGGGTGTGAAGGGGATTTAGAACCTTTTAAAGTTTCTTTCAAAATAACTAGGAAGATTTTATTCATTGCCTTTCTTGTTGCTTTTAGGATTAGTGTTATGAATTTTGTGCCTTCATTCTTAAAAATTCTTATATCAACTCATTTAGCATTTCCATGATCTTTTTATATGGGAAAGGTCAACATACAATGAGGTAGACACTTTCCATTTTTTTTATTCCTTAATTAGTTCTTTCTAGGGAAACTTTTAGTCTTTTCAAACACCTTACAAAAATATGATAAATGTGGATTATTTTTCTTTCCAATTGTCTATAAATTTTTTATGTGCTTGGATATATAATTGAGATGATTCACTCATAATGTACAATGATAAAAATTTAGTATATATGAAAGAAATATTTTTGAGACATCAAACTACCATTCTACATAACTCTCACATGGAAATAAGAATATTATTTTATTTTAACTAAAGAAATTGTGTGTACTCTATCTAAAAATTACTAATTAATTTTGAATTATATACTTATAATTTAAAAATAAGAGCATCCTTTGTAACATGGAATAGATAGGTTAATTTTAATGAAATAAAATATGTTTTATATTAAGAAAATTTACAAATATATGGAACCTATACATTGAGAAATTGACTAAGATGTAAATTTGTATGAGAATCAAGATGCTCCTAATAATTTATATTAAATCTTTATTTCCAATAATTAACATTAGAAATTAATACTTGCCCATTGTATACCCACCTCCCAATGGTCTTTGGAATGGATGCATTTAGGATTTTGGAGAAGGATTTTCAAAAGGCTCATGGTACTTGTGGACCTCTCAAAGGCATGATATATAACAAATGAAATTTATTTATGAAATTTGGTATTTAGTTGTTGGCTTCTAGTATGAATGTTATCTATAAGGTGGAATTCTTAGTTGAGACTCTCAATCTTCCATTGTTGGTTTCTAGTGTGATTATACAATATGCTCGCCAAACTGTATTAATTTCTAATGTTAATTATTCAAAGAAGGTTTCTAGTTGAGACTCTCAATTTTCCATTGTTCATTTGAGCATGATCACCAACACAAAGGTAAATGAGTGGAAACAAAAGAAAGCTTGGTTAATGGCTTTCAACATGTTGGTGGAAAATCTACATCTTTTTGAAAGTGGCTTCCTAGCTTATCAATCTTATGTTTAGTAAGGTTTTGTAATCTCCACTGTGTTATGTATTTGGGTCATGGGTATATCTAGTATGATGTCTTCTTTTGGGTATTTTGGGTGCATAAGAGAATGTGCATATGTATTGATGTATTCAACCAATGTGCTTTTGTAACATTGTAATCAGACAATTGGTCATTTGTACTAGGACCTCACTGGTCTTTTTGATATTTTGTAAAATTTGTTACTTGGACTGCAACTGGAGGTTTTCTTGCTGGTTCTTTCCCGCCAGTATGTCCGCCTGAACCAGCTATATGTAAAATATTATATATAAATAAAATTATAAGTGGTCTCCCACTTTGCTTCTAAAAAGTTCTTGTAAACGCCATCTTTTTCCTCTCACATAGTTGCTATATATTTCTTAAAAAGATTTCTTTTATGATTTTCATAATGTTGGTCAATAATTTTACTATAAATATTCTATAGTCATGCCTTTAAAATGTCATAAGAATATGTCATAAGAGGGTTTCATCTTATAAAGCCATAATAATATTATGCTTTACTTAGAATATCATCTTAGTCACCCTCCTCAAGCATTCAACAAATGACAAATAACTACCAACACAAAGTGAGATGCCCTTACTCTAAATATGAGGACAAAATAATAAATCAAAATATTAGGATGCAAGGTTGACCCACCTTTCCCAATAATACTTGGCTAAGCTTATCATCCATTGAGGAGTGGATCCCAACAACAATTGTGCTTTAGTGCTACTACTAATCCAAGAAATACCTATTCATTTTTTCTATTGTATGCCTAATGACTCTCATCTCAAGTTAAATTGTGGAATGATTTTATGCCCTCCCTATGACTAAATGGCTACAAGGAGGTGAATATGATATGGTGGAAAAAACCAAGATACAAGTTGGTTTAGTTCTCATAAACTCTCTAAAAAATAATTGAATTCCTATATCCTAACTAGAAATACCATGAGGGGTTTATATCCCATTTTAGACAAAAAATATTCTTATACTGATCACTAGTTCACTTGGACCAACTAAAGAGATGGTGAACTAAGGGAAACTTAGTTGTATTGATAGATTAAAAATTAGTTATTTCTCTTTCCATTGTCCCCTCTCCACAAAACACCCTTATTTAAGTAGATTCTATTAAACCTATCTCACATATCACCTCCCAATTCTTTAAACTTTTCAAACTTCTTATTCCTCATACCTAATAATATATCCTTCAAGCTCAACACTTCCCGCCTCAATCAAATTGATCACCTTGTTTCCCTAATATCCCTTTGGTTGATGTTCCTAGACTTCATCAAAATGGTAAGTGGATACAATTGTGGAATGATGCGATTAAATCTATTGCACTACCTTACTATTATCTTACAATAAGAATATGGATAGAAAGAGATCTAGAATGGAAAAAAAATATGGATCCAAATAGAAAAAAAAAACTTGTTTTGGCTTTAGCACTTACTAATAACTTTTCTACAATGAGTGGTTGCTTCTATTGAAATAAAACATAGAATATTTGAACTTAATTGTGGTAGAGGATCTCAATTAAGAGATATGCTACATTGGATGAAAGGATATAAGGGATACAAATTATTTTTTAGTTATCTTGAACATATTTACATTCTCGAGAGTGGATAATATCTATCATTGATCAAGAGAGGTAGTTCCATGACAACTCTAATGATATTAAATCCATTTTCCTCCAACATTACAAATAATTTTTAATTGATCTAGCTGAAGGAGATCCACGTCAAGATATAGTGAAAAATTATGGGCATAACAATTAAATATATTTTTTAACATATATAAAATGTATGGTTGGATTAGTTAGATATTTACAACAAGTATGCACATGAAGTCAAACTTTATTAGATTTTATCTCTAATAAAATTAGTTTTAATTATCCAATTCTATAGCTTTATGCAATCTATAAGTTTAAATAGTTTGATATATCTAAACTTTATACATATAAAAATATGATAAATGTCTAATTATTTTGCTTTCCAATCTATAATTTTTTAATGTTCTTGGCTATATAATTGAGATGATTCACTCATATTGTAATGATAAAATTCATCCTCATATGGAGGATTTTATATTATCTTCCATTAAATTCATCCTCTTTATGAGATTCTTGTGGAATATTGATATTCTAGTGTGAATTCTTAATTTTAGACATATCTTAACTAGATAAATTTAGGTTCAATGAAGGTAATAGAACTTTTTTTTCACTTACATAATCCTATTTTGAAGTTAATTTATGTTAACAACTATTAAATTAGATATTTTTATCCCCAATTATTTTCAAATAATTTTATACTAATCTTTGTATTCTATTATTCTTTCTTTCATCGCTTACTTTAAAATTTGAACCACTTAAGGATGTTATGTTATAGATTATAGTTGTCTTCCAATTTTTTTTAAATTGTTAATGGTATGAAAATATTATTGATGAGTAGATAAATTATTACAACTATTTTATATTTGTATTCCCTTTATCTAGATATAATATTTACCAAAGTCTCATTGCTCTTTTAGGTGTATTGTATATATATATATATATATATATATATATATATATATATATATATATATATAATTGACATGGAAAATGCAGACTATGTTCCATAATTAAGGCTAGATTCTCTTTGTTTAAATACGGTAATGAGATTAAAAATTGAGAGATCTTATTAGCATAGTGTACAAAACCCTGTGGATATATAGTGAACCATGCATGTTGCTAATATTGTATAGTCTAGAAAAAAAAACTAAAAAGATGAACTTGAGAGGACTAGTGCATATTCCTTAGATAGAGTGACTACTATTCTTTCCCGCATGTAGGAAGAAGTACATGGTGACGTTCCCCTTAAACAAATACAGGATAGTGTCACCAAAGAAATGATAAAAGCCACTTGTTTTCCATTTTATCAAAATGTGTGTAAGGTTAGGGGATACCAAGTCACTAGATGTGTCGATCATGTTATGGCATCATTGATCTACCCACGATTTCTCACAACACATGGTCTATACCCAAACAATGACCAGATTTCATTGTATTTTGTTTAGCAGTTGTATGCTGAGGTCCATTTGGGCCTCAAAGTTAACTACCTGGACATTCCACCATATGCTGGTCAGGGGCATGGCAGGATTGCTGATAGGCCCACCTATCGTTGAGCAGATAGGCCACCCCCAGTGTTTAGGCTATTGGTTAGTGAGAGGTCTCCTGCTCTCACCCCAGCTCTAGCCCCACTGGTACATTTTGACCAATTTTTCGACCACAGCCTCGAATGTCGGGCCAAAATTTTGACATTTCAAATGTCGTCAAAATTCCAACGAAATTATAGCGATGAACAGCTGTCAAAATTCTAACAGGCCATCATCAAAAAATTGGTCAAAATGTACCAGTGCCCCCATAATAGATGAGGTTATTGTTGCTTCCCAAAAAGAAGCAATTGACATTGTAGGTGACATTGCGGCTGCCACCACTAGGATATCTGATGATCGTGTAGGTCATTATTTGATGTCCAGACATTCCCGATCCATGCCATTTTCAGCACAATGGACCACCATGGATCCTTTTACAGTGGTTGGCATCCCTACTCCTACACAGCTTGATGCACTTACAGAAGATATGGCACACATGACTCTGCATTATTTGGTTGAGGACCTGTTGGAGGCATATGCCAACATTGCATCAGACAATGGGATTGGTATAGAGCATGTTAGAGATCATTTGACATGCAGAGGTCGTTCAGTTCCAGGATCCCATCACTCTCAGCCGAGCAGTAGTGCGCATCAGGATCCACCTACAGTTCATTCAGTAGCTGCACAGACTATGGGTTTTATTGATATGTTGATTGGTTTTTGTTCATCATCGCCGATGCCATCTCACCTTCATAGTCCTCTACATTCATCATTTTTGGCATGACATGGGATAGATCGGATGGATGCAGATGTTGATTCGTCGATTGACTGTTTCGTGGATATGGTGGAGGGAACCGTTTCAAAGGACTTAGGTCATCCGATATCAAATGATATTCATGTATGTGTGCATGTGCATGTTTTAATTCTTTTTTCATTATTTTTAATTTTTTAACTAGATATTCATGTAAGTTGATATATATATGTATATATATTGTTATAGGTGGACATACCTCATATCACTCCTAGCCTTGGTCCAGATCGTGTGCATGATCAATGTGACTCTATGGATGAATCTGCTACTAGTGGACATGTGAGTTTTACATTTTTATATAATCACACGTGTATATGTACATGCAATATTTATGTATGCATAGATCTAAATTGATATTTAAAAATACAAGTTCACTTAAAAATAACTTTCATAAAATTTATCTAATATAAATTATATGTATTTAACACATCCTGTACACAATTTTATTTGTAGGACTCAACACATCCATCAGAGCAGGACCATTCTCATTCAGATGCCCATTCGACTAGGAGTAGACATTCATATTAGGCCATGCACACTAGATTTATGATCTTTACCACATGTATTTCTTATACATGATGATCTTTAGTATTTGAGATTTTATGATCTCTAACTTACATTTGCTTATATGATATACATACATTTGCTTATTTGTTGATCTTTAGATTTCAACATTTGATGATCTTTAATTTACATTTTGCTTATATGATATGTACATATATTTTCTTATATGATATATACATACATTTTCCTCTTTGCTTATAATATGTGTTATGTTTATATGTATTGAATCCCTTTACATGATGTACATGCGTTTGCTTATGGTTTAAATTTTTTTACACATAATATATGTATGCATTTGCTTTAAATATTCAATATACATACATGTTTTCTTATTTTATGATCTCTTACAACTTACATTTCCTTATATTCAATATACATTTGATCTCTAGTAGAATTTTAGGGAAATCAATGCCACTTTATAATTAAGTTCATTCATGTTGATCACAATAAATATTTTTTTTAAAATGACTTAATCAACATGAACCATTGAGTTGAGAACAATATATAATCTTTTTGACAAGTAACTTGAAATTCAATTCAAATATAATTAAGAAAATTCAATTCAAATTATACCTCTATTATACGTTTTTGACAACTTGAAATTCAATTCAAATAGAATGAAGAAAATTTAATTCAAATTATACCTCTATTATACATTTTTGACAAGTAACTTGAAATTCAATTTAAATTATACCTCTAATATATACATTTTTGACACTTTAACAAAATTCTAAAATTAGTAGATATGTTGTGCATACCTATGAATTAAATAACAACAAACTCCACAATGAAATAACTTGTTTGTTTACTACTTGATTCATTTAAACTAGGATCTAGTTATTCCATGTACACTAGAATAATTTTTTTCCCATCCCATATGCATATAAATAGAAGCTTATTTTTCATTATTCTAGATATTAAATTGCAAGATTAATTTTCATTTATATCACTTGGAGCACAGATTTTGGAGAAGAAGTTTTTGCACATTTATCAAGGAGGCAAATATTGGAGCTCGACAACTTTTCATTTTTATCAATCAACACAAAATTTGGAGGATAATTTAACTAAGTTGGTAGAGGACTTGTTTTGAGTCATCTTTAAGTTGAAGAAGAAAATGGGACAACAAAGAAAAATAAAAAATGCGTCTCAATGAAAATTGTCAAAAGAAGAAGAACATAAGAGGCGTGAACAAAACTTGGAAAATTATCATAGAAAGAAACAAGGTACATGCTTGTTTCTTCTCTCTCTCACTCTCAAGTGTGTGTTTAAGACTTTTACTTTTAAAAAACATGAGTATTCATTTGATGGGATGGAATCCATAATTTGTGCATTACTCCACCCAATAATTTGGTTAGTACACTTAAACATAAATTTGTATGTGCATACATTTTTCATTGGCTTTCTTATTAAAATTAGAAATGTTTAATGTATGATCATTTTTCAACTTACAATATCCCAACTTAAAATGTGCTCTTAAACTAAAATATTGTACATTAAATCCTTCCCTACAAACCTTACACTTATCTTTTACCAATACCTTTGTTTAATGTTTTTGTCATCACATTATCATTGTTGAGTATTGCATCTACACAATTTTCTCTTTACTTTGTTCATGAAGAAAATGATAGGTAATTTCCAATACATGCTTAGTTCTCCAATGAAACCTTAAATTTTGTGTCCCTCACTATGCCACTTTGATTTTCATAATTTTTCAACCACATTAATTATTTTATGGCTTTGCAAATTCCTATATATTCTAACTTTGCACTTTGAAAGAAACCATTATTTTTTCTTAATTATTCATGAAACTACACCTTCATGTACAATGAAGTAGCATTCTAATTTTGATATTTGGTGATCAATATCCCCTATCCAATATACATTGCAACATCTAATTAGCTTAAGATTTTTCCAAACTCCCATTGAATTTAATCTAAAGATCAATAGTTCCTTAAAAATATTTTTTAAATATTTTAAT